>SRMA01024175.1:0-205583 GCA_007224835.1 Danionella cerebrum
ATCTACACCAGCTTCTACAACTGCTATTAATTTTGGAATTAAGACTTCAGGTATGAAAAATGTGTTAATTGTAGCAACAGTGCTAGAAATTTGTTTAACATGTTTTTTTTCCCCATTCTTTTCACAAGCCACTCCAGCCCCAACCACAGTAGCACAGTCCAGTCAGTCCTTGAGTGCTCCGGTATCATCTCTCTTTGCCATACCTATTGCCTCAACACCTGCCACGACATTTACATGTGAGTTTCTACGTAACCAGTTTTAAAGACAAAGTTCCTAAACCAAACCTTTTTAACATTTTTTTAAAATAAGCCAACAATGCAATTAAAGCTTTTCTGTGGGAAGTAAGTTTGACTTTCTCTTGGTTCTATTTCTAACATCAAGGCTAACTGTTATCCATTTCAGGGACATCAACTAAATTTTAAAACAACCCTATGCATTTTTTTAAGCCTTTAAACTATATTTTCAAATCCGTTTCTTGGTTCAAAATCAACTACTTATAATAACTTCAATTGGTACATAGCGCTTTATCATTGTTACGGGCACATTACAACACGGTACAGGTCGTAATTAAAAAAAAACCCTTCAAAATATGGTGACTTTGGTAAGCATCACATCACTGCTTCTGCCCTCAAAAGATGGGTAAGACAGGAAGGTGACAAACAGGCTGAAAATCATTCCTGAAGCAGCAAGAAAAGCCAAGGGTGTTATGGATATGATGACAACACAATCAGCATTGTCTACAGTGAGCCTAAATGAGCCATCAGTTGTAGGCACATCTTATCATTTGTCTTTTTTCATTTCTATATTTTTGAACACAACAATAGCAATAGGTGCAAAGAAAGTTTGTATAAAATGTTAATATTACTTTTCCTTGACCATTGATTGTCTTGTTCAAGGAGGTTTGTTGGTATTTATGGCTTGCCAATAAGGGAGCTACAGCTTTTATGACAATTATTAGAAACTTATTATTTGTTTTACTTTAAAGGGACCTTGCACGCAAAGGTTTTATAGTGAAAACTGGAAGAGTTGCATTTGGCTTCATCAAGCTACATCTATAATTCTCTCAGAGCCTTTGCAACAAAAGGAGTTGTCTCTTAAAATGTTTCTGGAGCAGAAAATTAATTGATATTTTCTAGTATTTTTTTTTTTATCTGAATAATCTGCTTGAGACTAAGTCACTTTTTCTGTCGTAATGTATTTCAGTGGGATCTGCTGTGACATCAGTGGCTCCAGTTGTGACCCCAGCATCCAGTGCTGCTGCAGCAAGCCTGTCTCTGAAACCTCTTATAGCTGCTCCAGCTGTAACTGCAGGTTGCATCTGTTAATCTCTCGCTCTGACTGCTCATATAAAATTAATTTCATTAGGGCCAAAGGAGGACCAGTTTAGAGCCGTAATTTTGAAATCCTGAAATGCCACTTGAAACATATCATACATGTTATCAAATGTATTGTTTCCTCCAGTGCATTGACCATTATTTTGAAAATGCCTACTTTCTGCTAAATCTACGTTTGTTGAGCTCGCTAACAATAGTTGCCACTGTCTTTCAACATGGAGAGGACATTCATTACAATAAATTACCTGTGTGTTTTTGTAGCGACAACAAGCGCTGGAGCTACCACTGGCTTTTCACTGGGACTTAAGACTTCCGCATCCACTGCCCTGGGCAGCATCACCACTTCTACTGCAGGGGTCACAACCAGGTGCTGGCCTTTTTAAATTGATTTTTCTTTTAGTTTTTTTTTTTTTTTTCACAAATGCATAACAAAATTCCCCAAATCTTTTTTTCTCAGCACTGCACCGGTGATGTCATATGCTCAACTTGAGACTTTGATCAACAAATGGAGCTCAGAGTTGGAAGACCAGGAACGCCACTTTCTTCAGCAAGCTACTCAGGTCAATGCCTGGGACCGAATGCTGGTGGAAAATGGAGAGAAGGTAGAGAAAACCAGTGATCATAATTTGCTTGTGTTTTCCCAATTGTTTCCTTGGTGACTCTGGTCCCAGTTGTATTAACAATATCCTATACAAAATGAGCGGGTCATGTGCTTTTACTGTCTGTGGTAGCAATCAGAATCAATCAACTACCGTCTGTTACACCAACAAATTCATTCTCTATTACAATAAATCTATTACATTTGTGATCTGATCATTTTTTTTGGGTGCAAGTATTCACAATCAACATTCTGTAAAAATCCCCCCTCCCTCTGTTGTAGTTAGGTCTATAATTAAACGTAAAATTGTACAGAAATCTAATATTTACAGTCTAGATAGTACATTTCAAGAACCAGGCAAATATGATGCTCACCTTAAATATATTTCCTTTGGAATGACACCTGTTTGCAACTTATTGACCTGAAAATATTGTTGCAAAAGCTTTCAAGGAGATGAATAAATCAAAATATAATGTTCTTCCTGCAGATAACTTCTCTACATAAAGATATGGAAAAAGTGAAACTGGACCAACGAAGGTAATCCAGGTTTAACACGTTCTTTGGTGTATTTTTGCTTTAATACCTAAAATAAAAAAATAACTTGATGTTGAACAATTTTCTGTACTGCAGACTTGATCAAGAATTGGACTTCATCCTGTCCCAGCAAAAAGAGCTGGAGGATTTGCTTTGTCCTTTAGAGGAGTCTGTGAAAGAACAAAGCGGAACCATATACATGCAGAATGCAGACGAAGAACGAGAAAGAACGTAAGAACCAAAACTTTTAACCTCAGTACCTTTGCTAAGAGCTTGCATTCTATTCAAATGGGATAATGGCTTAAATGCAAAAAAACAAAAAGTACTCCAAAACCAAACTAGTGATTTTGTACAGTGGATAAATAGTTCTTCCACAGTAGGATTCTATTTGCTTTAAGAACACAAAAGAGCAAATATCTTAACACAGTGAAGAGTTCTGACTGGAGCAGCTTCTGTCTGTCACTCAGAGTTTGAAGTTAGCAAAACCAATTTTTTTTTTCTTCTCAGACCACCAGTTTTTTTATAGCTTGACCTCAGATGTGGTGAGAACTCTGGGCTTGGGTTATGACTTTCTAGAGAACCATAAGATCCAACAAGAAATGGGTTTGAAGTAGGGGTGGGCGATATCTCGATATTTAAAATATATCGAGATATTTTTTAAACTCGATATGAATTCTGGCATATCGTATATATCGATATAATGTCTTATTTTTAATTTTCGCCACTTTGCTTGTGTGCCTTCTCTGTGCTGCGCTCGTCCGCGCCTCCTTGCTTTTGTTCCCCTCCCCTTGCCTGTCGTCTCATTCAACATGGCGGCGCCCGCAACCAGCCCGGAGGTTACAGAACTTGTTGCAAAAAAAGAACAGCTGGCTCCATTATATGGAAATACTTTGGTTTTAAGTCGCCAGACGAACAACAGACAGATGTCTACTGCCGTGAATGCCGTGAAAGTTGCTGCCAACCAAAGCTCCACTAATCTCCACAATTCTATAACGTGGAGTGTAGAATATGAAAGACAGAGCGCGAGGTGGTGTAGCATCACAGAGTCCGTGGCATTTCACATAGCGGTGGACATGGCACCCATATCCGTCGTTGAACAACGTGGCTTTAAACGTATGCTAAAACACTTGATCCCAGTCAGATACAGTTTACCGAGTCGGCATTACTTTTCGAGACAGGAACTCCCGCGACTGTACACTACAGAGAGACCGCGGCTTGCTCCTGAATTGGAAAAGGTTACTTACATTCTTACAACAGAGGTCCTGCAAAGATGAGTTGAGTTGAGTTGTTTTATTTTTGAATGAAAAGAAGGCAATGTGTATTATTTTACAGTTAAATTATTATTCATGTTATCAGGGATTTTGTTTATATCCTAAATGTTACAGGAGCACTTTGTTCCTATGCACTGCCTGTTTTTTAGTTGTTTTATTTTTGAAAGAAAAGGCAATATGTATTTCTTTATTGTTTTATAATATGTATACAAGGATTTCTGAAAGAAAATTTGCAGAAGCACCTCTGAGCATCAATAAAAAACGACTTTGAAATTTGTAATATTTGTTTTTGCAGTAGTTTTTTTTTTTTTTTTTGGTTAAATCCTGTCGATATCAAGATATATCGTATATCGAGATATAGCAAAATTTATCGAGATATATTTTTTGCTTCATATCGCCCAGCCCTAGTTTGAAGCGTAACTGGAGGAGAATTAATTTAAGTTTGGTTCATCACATTTGCTTATTAAGTGGGGAAACCAGCTGTTGTGACCAACTGTGCTGGCAGCTTTTTGATCCCATTCAGTGAGCGGGTGAGAAATGAACGCGTTCACCAGTCAATCCGACGAGTAAGTTTTTAGACTCCAGTAGGGATCATGCCAAGTCCGCTGAAGAAACCCAACCTGGAAGTATCTTTATGTGCAGTAGCATTGTCATATGGCACTGACACAGATGGATATTTATGTGTCTCTGTTACCCAGATATAAGTTGGCTGAAAATGTAGATGGGCAGCTTAAAAGAATGTCACAAGACCTAAAAGAGATTATTGAACACCTTAACACATCCAGTGGACCTGCTGACACCTCTGACCCGGTATGAAATATATTTTACACTTTGCTTGCGGAGAAAATTTCCTATTTTGGGCTAAGAATGCTTTGTGATATTTTTCAGCTTCAGCAGATCTGCAAAATTCTCAATGCACACATGGACTCCCTTCAGTGGGTGGAACAAAACTCAGGTTTGTGTTTTCTGATTTGTGGAATCGTTTTGCATTGACGTTCCCTTGAATGCTAACATAAACATGTCATTTTTGTGTAGTTTTACTTCAGAGGCGAGTGGAAGAGGTCTCAAAGTTGTGTGAAAACCGCAGCAAGGAACAAGAGAAGAGCTTTCGTTTAAATTTCCAGTGATGATTATATATTAAAATTTCATGAGTAAGGTGTAAACATTTTTATTTTGGGCGGAGGGGGAGGGTATGCTTCCAATTAAACATCAGTCTAAAATAAACTCTTGAAGTGGTCCATTTGATTTAAAGAAATGTGTGGATGTCAGATACAGATTTTAGTAACGCTATGGCTCTGCTTTGTATGGCTTAGCTCTACTCGTCTCAGTTTCCAGAATCAGCTCTGAGTGGGCTTGTTTAACACGTCACTCTGCCCCATCAATCTAGTTACATGTGCTGACATCATAGCGAATGCTATGCCCTGCTATAAAAACCAAAAGAAGTTATGCTCAATGCTGATGGTGCAAAACACGGAACAATGGAGATTATTGAGGTAGCTTGTGCTCAATATGTGACGGTTTAGAACAGTCAGAAACTTATATTCCAGTCAGCAAGTATCACCTTTGCCTGAATAAGGGTGCTTTCACACCCTTCATTTCAGACAAACAAATGATACTTTGTTCTTATTGTCTGCTGTTTTAGTCAAAGTCAAGTCAAAGTCTACTTTATTGTCAATTCTGCCATATATATACAGTGCATACATACAGAGAATTGAAATTGCATTACTCTCAAACCCTAGATGTGAACAAGTAACGTTTAACATTAACAATAACAGGACATTAGATAAATAGACAAAAAAATAAACAATAAATTCCTATGTGAAAGGCATAACATAACCTCGTTCATGCTACATGCGTGTGCAGAACCGGGATCTGTGTTCACCGGCACATGCTTCACCTGCAACACAAGTGTTACCTGCAAACGTCGGTGGACATTTCGTTTCCGTGAAAAGCACACGAGCCCTTGCAGAATGCAGATAAGGCTTTGCAGTTTCCTCGACAGGTTATTACGCTTCCATGGAGTTAAGCAACGCCAGCGTCCATGTCGCTATGGTCGACGTTATAGAAGATGCAGACTCGGAGACACACCTCCACACTCAGACCTGCTCACTCAGACTTACACATCCGCTCAGACCTGCTCTCCCAGGCCTAACGTTTAATCAGACAGCGCCACCTGCAGTGTGAGGTGTTATACCCCTAAAGATCGAAACACAACTACGACGCAATATATATTAGCTAGTTTATTCCGAAGGGTCCGCAAATGCAAAAATTTGATATATCGTTTGCCAGCTCTTCCACCATTCTGTACCATTTTGTCACCTGTCTATATTTTCATCTAGTGCGAATAAGATATAATTGTGGTGTGAATGAACAGATCCCGGTTCTGCACACGCATGTAGCATGAACGAGGTTATGTTATGCCTTCTGTATAAAACCTGCAACAAGATGCTTTGGCATTGATGCTTATAAGAGGAATTTTTACTAACGTTACCCCACGAACAGCAAGCATGTGCACATTGTACGGTGTTCAGCCCTTTATTCGAACGAAAGTCTTGTTTTATGTATGCTGAAATTGTGTTCAGAATGTTCATCCAATATATTTTCTTTGTCCACAAAATGTTCTTTGAAGTAAGTACACCCGAACACAGGGAGGGAAATTGAAATATGCATTCAGAGAGAGCGCGCACGCGCGCAGACGACGGGAGTCTCGCATGCGCCATTTTACCGCGAATCCAGCCATCCGGCAAGATGGCGCTTTCGCTTTGTCTGCTCTAAGCGGCAAAACAGATTTCACTTTTAGCACACATGAAATTTGACCGTGGGGGAAAGAAGCACCTTTTCTAACGCCGCAAACTTTGTGACATCTTTAAGTTCTGGGCATGACAAGGACATTGACATACTGAGGTAAGTTTAAGAAGGTAACGCTAGCCGGGTTTTAAGTGCACACGTCTCAAATATGTGCGTCTCAAATGCACGCTCGAGCTCTGCTATTGTTCTTTTGCACTATTAAATTGGGTTTATAGTAGCTTATCGGCCTTACTTTTTATAGACCAGTTTTTATATTCGCCCATTGTTCAGCGGCACTTATCATATGCTAGCCCTAACGTTAGGCCTTTCACCACCAAATTTTAGTAACGTTTCAACAATACGGTGCTAGAGCATCCGTAACCAAGTCTAGCAACTTTATATTTGAGTGTTTTTATCTGATAGTGTTTTTGTCACGCATGACACATTCTTATCTTGACTAGGAGCTGTGTCTACAAAGTAGAATAATGTTAAATGTTTTCCCCGGGTGTCTTTAGTGGCGGGTTTAAAATTTTTCTTATTGTAAAAGTGTAATCTTGAAACGTGCATGCTTTATGTTTTAATCTTTGCTTTGTTTATGTCGGCTGCTATCAGCGCTTGTCTTGCTCGCTGTTGCCGGTTGTTGTTTTACGCGCTAATAGGAAGGAGACGGGCTCAGTGATGACGCCACCTGTCAATCAAAACAAAACACAGCGGATGGAATATCCCTAAAAAGCATCTCACAATTAAAAACGGTTTCATTTATTCCCCAGATTTTTCTGTCTACTCAGATATTAGACTTTGTTTCCATATAACGTTACCCACTTTTCCCTCACTGCTGCGTGTTTACTGGACAACAGAGATCTCACTTCCGGTTTATCTTAAGCATTGTTTTTGCGGCAAACTGTTTTTTTTATTCAATCATGTACAGATAAACAATATATGTATGCTATGAAATTTTACACAATATAGTCATATTAGAATTATATTTTGAAAAAAAAAATCCTTATTATTAGACCAATACAAAGAAATGTGCCCTTGGTTAAAGTTTCCATACAAACAAGTTACGCAAAGTAAAGTTCTGATTTTAACATTTACTGATTTTACACTCTTTTTCTTTATTGTCTTTAAAAAGGAATCTTGCAGCACTAAAAGGTGCCTCCCAAATAAAGAAAATCAATGAAACGTTTCAGAACCACTTATCAAACCATGTCTGTCTTTTTTGAGCATTTATTTTCATAAACAAAACTGTTTCTTTGATTAGACTAAATGAGAGCTAAATTTTTATAAACTATATTCCATATAAATTGTGTTTTGAAAGAATCAAATGTGGAAAAATGCAATGAGATTAACCCAGAAGCATTTTGTTTAGCAACATTTCAAACAGTGTATCGTATGCCCATTTAAAAAGTTCAGATTGTTTGAAAATTAAAGTGCTCTGTGACCCTATTCGGATAAAGTATGTTTGGAAAGTAATGCCATTTTAGGAGGTAAATACAGAATTGCTCTCCCCTATACCTTCCACGTAGGTCTTAAAATCAAGGGCCAAGAGAAAGGGCTGAAAATATACCTTTACGAAGCTGTATATGTCAGCGACATTTTTCTAGAGTATCAGCGTTGCTGCTGGTAGTTTTTAATATATAAACACAATCAAAATGCCAAGTGCTTGAGTTGTATAACATTAGTCACTGACGGAAATTTTTTTTTTTTTGGCATTTAAATTACTTTTGCTGACATGAAATCTATAAACAAGTGGTTTTAGTCAATGTAAAACTTATAAATGACAAAATTACTTGCATTTATTGACTCTTTGGTTGTGTTACCTCGATCCACAAAGTCCCACCCACCAATCCTGTTACACACATAGCATCAGACAGATGGCTGAGAGCAACAGATTATTCATACACAATGGTCAGCTAAAGTAACTTGGTGATCTTGGTTATGGTACACACTGTTATCATTGTGTCCTCCTACTTACTATGTTCAACTATCAATCCATTTTACTTTTATTTTCCACAGGCAAATTCTTGGAGTGAGTAACATTGTGAGCATTGTAAATCAATGATTTAATAAAGTTAAAGCTTATTATTTTAAAACCAGGTTGCAGAGCTTTGTTAAGAAAAAGTGAAAACTTAAAAGATTCATGTTGTAAATTTGCTAACTCTAATTTTAGGTCTAGCAAGCTGAACACACTGGTGACAAAGCTTCATGAGTCCTTGGGTCGTTCTCCGGGCACTGAAAGTATTGACTCTCCAGACGTTTCCAGTGGTGAGAATGGCTTATTATATATAAACTGATATGTGTGATATGTTTATTTCTAATCAAATATTCTTGGTATTTTTATGCAACTCTAAATACAAAAATACTTGCCCTCTTTTTTTTTGCATGGATTTCTTTTCGATGTACTTTTTTTTTTTTTTTAACTGCAGGTGAAGTGGTAACCAAAGAATCTGAAAAGATGAGTGAAGTAAGTTTGGAATGTTCTGTTTTTTTCTTTGATATTTATACATTGCATTGTATGTTTTGCAGTTACACTGGGGTCGACTTTCTGTACCATGTCATTCTTATTTGTCTTGTATGTTTGTATAATGATTTCTGACTGCAGTATTGTTCTGGGCTTATGAAGTTAAGTGTATTAAAAAATACACTTATTGGAAGAATTCACACTGCTTTTTTGTTGTTGTTTTAACTGGTATTGATAGTAAATTGTAGATTTAACATCACTTTATCTTTTCCTTAGCCTGGGTGCTCCTCAGATATTACCAAACCTTCGACTTCACGCTCAAAAAGGTGAGTTTGTTTTAAGCAGTGAAATGCATTAAAAACTCTTTTAAATAAAAAAAAATATATTTTAAAGTTTGAATTAAAGTACTATTTATTTTTTTTATGTGATTTTAGGAAAAGAAAGTAATATATGTTTTGTGTATTTCCCTCAAGTCAAATCTTTACAACTGTGGAGTTTGCTTAAGTTAATGAAGGCCATCATTGTTGGTTATAGTTAGAAAGATGGTTATCTGTTTCTAAGTATTTTACTTTTTTTTTTCTCCCTCATCCTTTTGCTTTAAGGAAATCTTCATTTGTGACCAAGCACACTGTCGAGGATGAATCTGAATGTCCAAATGAGAGTGGAGCTGAACAAGGTGTGGATGAAAGCATGCAGAGTGACTTGGATATTAGTAAACTGCCTCAAGGTTTGTCCTGTTCAAATGAATCCTCTGATAAGTGGAAGATTGAATGTCTGACGTTTTCCTGTATATATTTATTTTTAGGCACAGTGGTGGTAAGGCCAGAGCCAGTTGAAAATGAAACAAAAGATAAATTTCGAGGCCCTGAGTTCCGCAACAAGGGAGGTAAAGGAAAAGAGGAGGGTACACGGAAACGCACTGGTTAGTACTCAAGTAATAATTAAATAAGCTTGATGTTTTTGTTTATGAGTAAAGAAAGGAAAAACTCATTGTTATCTGTATAAAACTGTTATTGTTTTCTGTAGAAAAAGTGACCGAGCTGCCAAATGCTCACATACTTGCTGCTTTAGGATAGTAGGGTTCACCATGAGGAAAAAAAAAATATAATTAGATGAGTGGTGGAAAAATGGTTGAAATAATACCCGTAATTAATAAAATTATAGAACAAGTGGCTCTGCTAAGTTGTTTATCCCAGCACATACATGGAATGGACAGCTCTAACTTATCAGATTAATCTTTTTCTCTCACGCGACTGAAAAGACAAAATATGTGACATTCTGCAGACACAACACGTGGGACAGTTGTTTTCCCCCTCGTTCAATGCCACACGTTCAGTGTCTATGTCAAAGACTATGGGTTACATCACATACCCTACAGTTGTAGTTTTATCCTCAGTAAGATTTTTATGGAATGTTAGCTTTGCTGAGTAATATTGTTTAAAATGGTTTTTTTTTTCAGGTTTTCACATACTTTAGATAGATTATGTGATATAGAGGGTGTGCACAAACTGACCACACTCCGTTTACTAAGCGCAGGTTGAAAAGCAACCATAAAATAAGTAATTAATATAGAAAAGTGTTAAACATTGAGTTTTTACTGATTATATACATATGTTAAAAAGAATTGGACTCAACTGCTTCCCCCAGATCACCAGCTTTCTGTGGACATAGAGATTGGATTTCCTGACATCATGTATATGTTACTGATGTCAACATCAAAGTGTATTAATAAAGGCATGCAAAAGCCCCAATACCTGGTTGCGAAGACTATGGTGTCTGGACTATTGTGTGCAAAAAAAAAAAATGGATTCAATATTTCTGTAGTACTGCATCCATATCTCTAAAAAGATACAGATGAAAGCTGTCACTTCTCATCAATGGGTTCTCATTTGGTTTTCTCTTTGGATTTTAAAAATCTGTAGATTAGTGTCCCTAAAAGTCTTAGATTCAAGCTGTCGAAATCACCACAGTGTTTGCCACTCACTCCTTGACTTCCAGGGGCTCTGACATCATGTGATCTTATCGAGCTTCCTAATGCACGTCATTTAATTCACAGTGCAGTGTTTAAAGGGTGTTGGAAATTGACTAAGTTTAATTGTTTTACAGGTGGCCAACTCAAAGATATATATAATTGCACAGCGTGTGGACAACAAGTCAATCACTTCAAGAAGGATTCGGTCTTAAAGCATCCAGCGCTGAATGTACTGATCTGCAAGGTAAATGCCAAGATTTCCTGTTGCAGTTATTTCTGTTGTTGTAGTCATTGTTGTAACATGCATACTGTTATCTTACAGTCATGCTTCAAATATTATATGAGTGACGATATCAGTAAGGATGAGGACGGGATGGATGAGCAATGCAGGTTGGTCCAATATATTTTATAATTTTTAGTGACAAAAGTAGTACTAAAAACACCAACTGGTACTGCGACCAGGGTTTGAAATTAACTTTTTTGATCACCAGCCAATCAGAACTTAAGCGATGAAAAAATTTATAATTTTTTTAACAATGCATGAAAAACGCACAGAAAGTGCGTTGCACACACCAAACTTTAGCGTTATAAACCGTTATAAACTGAACTACAGGATCTTCTAAAAAATGTGCATATTGTGATAGTTCATTATTTTCTTTAATGTACTGATAAACTTTAGACTCTCATATGTTTCAGATTCATTTACACACAACTGAAGTAGTTCAAGCCTTTTATTGTTTTAATATTAATAATTTTGGCATACAGCTCATGAAAACCTAAAATCTCAAAAAATTGCGGGTTTTGGGGCAACTCACACACATTTTGACAGAAAAACGACAAAATGTTTAAGTGTATAATTAAAATAAAATCAGTGGTACTGTTAGGGCTGGGCGATATATCGATATTAAAAATATATCGATATATTTTTAAACGAGATATGAAATTTGACCATATCGCATATATCGATATAGGCTGCGTAGTTCAAACTGCGCTGTGAGCCTTGCTCCAGCAAACTGCTTTAACCCGGAGCTCTCAGCACTACTTCGCGCACCCCTGGCCACGCCCCTCCTCTTTCAGGCACAGAGAGGGGAGGGGCTGGACTCTGGAGCAGACAATCCGCTGGCACTCTTCAACAAACATGGAGGAAGCAACAACATCTGCTGAGCATGCGGAGAAATTAGTTGTTAAACAAAAAAGTAGCGGCTTAGTAATATGGAGATGGTTCGGATTCAAAGTTTCTGATGAGAAACAAAACCATGTCATATGTAGGGAGTGCCATAAAGAAGTTACAGCCAGGGGTGGAAGCACTACAAATTTTTTTCACCATCTAAAACAGTGGCACAAACTGCAGTATGAAGAGTGTGTGAAACTGCACGCTGCCGAGGCCCCAGCTGCAAGCCAACCGCAACCCGCAAAAGCTCCAGCCCCGACACAAAGCTCCCTTCAAGCTTCATTTTCCCGCGGCGTACCGTTGTTGTGCCATATTTCGACTCCCCGGCAGATTCCGACTCCCCTCTTGCGTGAACGCGCATTCAATCACGTGATTACACAGACTAAGCCAATGAGAGTTCACATAAAATGTTTACTCGTGAAAAAGTTTTAATTTTTATTTTGCTTATATGCCACGTAGATGTCAAATTTACTTGTAACACATTGTAAAACTATTGTTTAAAAAGTTTAAAAGAATGCAATCGCCTAAGTTGCTTACAGCATTGAATATTTTAATAATTTATGAATGTACAGCATTATACAAAACTTTAGATTTTTATATTTTATTTGCGTATTCAAATATATTTATATTTTATTCCCAAAAACAAGGGAACAGCTGAGTATTGTTTCATCCGGCCAGTTTAAATAAAACTACTTGTGAAATGTCATATTTGGGTTTGACTGTGACTAAATATATCGTATATCGATATTCAGCCTAAATATATCGGGATATGACTTTTGGTCCATATCGCCCAGCCGTAGGTACTGTACTCAAATGGCTGGGCCTTGATGTCGAATGTTCAGCCACATTGCTACTGTTTTTAAGTACATGGTTGAAATGTTGGTATTTCTCGCTCTAAATCTTCCTGGCCCTGCAAGGTGCTTTTTTTTGTTAGTGAAAAACATCAGGTTTATTCATTTTTGTTTATTGATTGAACAAAGTTTGGTGACATTTTCTTTCTTAAGACCTAAATCGTTGAAAGTTTTAAATTTAAAGCATCTACTTTTAAGCCAAGCACTACTTTTATGATTAAAAGCTCTTTTCTTTTTCAGGTGGTGTGCAGAAGGTGGCAATCTGATTTGCTGCGACTACTGTAGCAACGCCTTTTGCAAAAAATGCATTTTGCGAAACTTTGGGCGAAAAGAGCTGTCTGAAATCATGAATGAAGAAAGCAAATGGCACTGTTATATTTGCACCCCAGAACCGTTGCAGGACATTGTTAAAACCTGTGAAAAAGTGCTGCTCAATCTTGAATCTCTGAAAAAGCCCAAAGGAGACCACGAGAGGACAAAGCATGAAGACCGAAAGCAAAAGCATACCAATCGAGTAAAAACTGCTGTAAATGGACAGAATTGCTCCTCGGAAGGCACCGGAACAGTGTCGTTCACCTGTAAGACAATGACCGTTCCAAAAGAGCTTGTGAAAAAGACCAAAAAACTAATTGAGACCACAAATGGTTTAAATCGTACATTTGTACAGTTTCTTCAGCACACCTCACAAGAAAATGAAGCCATAAGTTATAGACACTTAAAGGCGTTTAAATCAGTTTTGTCTGATCTGAAAAAGGCCCATGAGGCTTTAGAAAGTTCCCTTGAAAATGAGTTTCAATTGAAGGGTTTCAAGTATCAGAACGGAGAGGAGCAAAAGTCGTCACACAGTCAAGCTAAAGAAAATACAAACCATGAGTCCACAAATTTTTCAGAGGATGGTTTGGATTGCTTTATCGTGGATGACAATCCTGTTGTTGCAGACAACACTGAAGAAAGTAATTTGGCTGCGGCTGACATGGAATGCCAACCAATCTCACCAGAAAACATTCAAGAGTCACCTGAAAAAACTCGAGCTGAGCTGCAGGAAGTGGAAGCAGATACTAACGCTGAGGAAGGCTCAAACCCAGCTGCTGAAGAATCACTTGACAAAGACATAGTGTCTGTTCCACCATCAGTCCCAGATGAACTCTTTGAGATGGTAGAGAGCCTTGCTGTAAAGAAGGTAAACACTGAAGACAACTTGAGTGATTCTAGTGATGGCAAAGCAAAGTCAGGCACGGAGGAAGTGGAATCCAAGAAGAGTCTTACAAAACTTGGTAAAAAACTTGTTGTCAAGTTAACACAGGTTCCTTTTAAAATTACAATTAAACGAGATGAGGGCAAAAAACACAAATTGGAAGGTGAAGCTTTGCCTAAGGATAGTTTAGACAACAAACGTTCTCCCAGAACAAAGACTACTCCACTTCGAAAGTCACCAGAGGCAAAGAGCAGAGGCAAACTAAATATGTCGGAGGGAAAAGAAGAGAGCAGTGAGTGTGATTCTGACTCGGATACAGTTCCAGAGGTCTTGCAGGCTGCTGTTTCAAAGGCCAGCTCTGATGAAAGTGAACCCGAAACCAGTAAAAACAGTTCTGGCAAAAGAACCACGAAGAAAAAGTTAACTAATAAAGAAAACTCTAAGCGCAAGCTTGATTACCCTTCAGATTCAGAGCAAAGTAACAAGTCGTTAACTGCAAAGACAAAGAGGGCAAAGAAGGACAAGGAGCCAAACTCCTCTGATTCAGAACAAAGTGATAAATCAACAGCAAAGGAAAAGAGGGCAAAGAAGAAGGGAAAGGAATCAAACTCCTCAAACCACGACTCTGACCTTGAGAAGGAGAATAAAACATTGTCCAAAGTCAACAGTGGAAAAAAAACATCCAAATATTCCAAAAAAGAAGGGAAGGAACCCACTAAGGAGGAAAGGAAAACTCCCAAAAGATCTTTTGAGCGTAAACGAAGGTCACAGAGAGGAAAGGATAAGACCAATGTAGATTTGTCCTCCAGCGATGATGAAGAGGAAGATGAAAAGCAGGCTGAAGACTCAGAAGACAGTGATCAGCAGAAGATCAAACCAATAACTGAGTCTGTTATGGATGGTATTGATGGTTTCCATCAGTCGTCAGGTCTGTCAAACAAACTGTTATGTTAATCTGTGTTTTAATCCTGAAGTAGTAGCTATAGACCTTATCAAATAGATGGTCATGAACTGAATTTTTTTTGTCCTGTTCATCCCTCAAATAGGCTTCTCACAGTTTTTAAGGATTTTTAGCTAACTTTAAATGTCTGATAGTATGTTAACGTTCGATGTGAATGCCAAATTGCTCTGGAACATTGTTTTGCTCCTAAACAATGCAATGATTTTTTTTAAAAGTAAATGCTGCAAAAAATGATTAACATTTCCTTTAACATAAAACTTGGTCACTCCCACCCTATATAGTAACTAATGACCAGGGTTCATTAAAGATCAAGATCCCTCAAGACAGAACTCCAACCAAAGCAAACTCTTGCATAATCCACCCCTGTTGCTCCAAACATCCTGGAGACTTTCAAGGAAATACAATCCCAACATGGATGCATGTGTAGCAGTGTTATTGGGTGGCAAACCTTATGTATCATGCCATTTTTAATCTGGGATTGATACTGGATCACCTACACTTGATGCATTTTGTGTTTTAGTGACAACATTTTAAATAAACGTTGAACTCTTGTTTTTGATTTACATTTTAGGTTTTTGTTGACGTTTTAAAATAATTTAAAGGCCATGTTCAAAGCAGTAGGGTTCAATTCTTTGCGATTACTGTTCACTGCACTGATTGGTCAACATTTTTGTGTATTAATGGGTCAGCTTAGGGGTAAGAGACCAAAAGGCAGCCAGTGTAATCTCGCCATACATGGTTGGCTAGAGCCTGACCCTAAATTGATGGTTTTTCTGCTGATGCTCTTTCAAATGTTCATTAAGTCACAAGACTAGCAATAGTGAACCCATAATGTAACCTTACTCCCTAGTGCAGCTTAATGGTTTGCCAAATTGGCTCTTACTGTAGTACTGCTACTTCATACACTTGGAGATATCTTTAGAAGAATATGTCGGTGTTAGATTCTGCTGGTCAACAAAGGAAGTAAACAGGGGCTCTATTCAATTGTTGGCCAAAGTGACCCAAATCAAACGTGTTTTTCCCCATATGTGACCTGTATCATGCATTTTATGATAGTCTCCACGGTTCAGTAACTTTATTTAAAATTCAACCATGGCCTGTTTAGTTTTTATTTTCAATATGATCTCAGTGTGAATGGCTGTGTTGACTGTATCCTTGATTTAGTGACCATTTTAGTTACCGGTACTTATTCCACTACTACTGGCTCCAATTCTCCTGGCTGCTGAAACAACAAAGGCCATAACCCAAACAAATTACCCTTAACATATTTCGCTGTGGTATCCATTAAGAAATCAACTTTTATAAGGCCAGAGAAGTGTCTAGAACAGCATTCGCTGTAATTGTGACTATGTATTATACATGATTGAATTCCTCAGTTGTTTTCAAACTGGATGTCCAATTCGAATGATGGCTAGCATTTTTGAAGGGGTGTTCATTTTTGATTGAAAAGATCTACTCGTATAATACTATTTCCTGATGAATGTCTCCAAATTATTTACTCAATGTTCATAAATATTTGAAATGGATTTGTGAGAGGGCAAGCATGACCTAATTCAAAAATTTACTTCTCAATAAACCAGAATGAATACTACACTCCTATTCACACCTCATTAAATCATTCATTTTAAACAACATTCTATAGCATTTGTGTAGATGGTTTCTTGAAACTATATGCTTGAAAATATTCAACGTTTTCCATGATTTATGAATCCAGAGAAATTGCATGGCAAACACAAAAGATGGATGCATATCCCTGAGGAGTTTTTAAAACAGCACACCTGCTTACTGATCTGTAAGTGTGCTGAGGAGTAAATTGAAATTCATATATTGACTTCCAGTGAGAAACTGGCAAGAGTTCAATGCGCTGGAAGTAAGATGAATTTTGTGTAGTGATTCACTTGACCACAAGAAGTACCTCCGTGTGTACTTTTTTTGTGTGTGTGTGCGCGTGTTGCGTGTGTGTTAAATGCAGGTCCTGTCTTCCCTTGTCACTATCTTTGACAAGTGGTTTGCTACGTGAGCATGTGCCTTTTTTTTCTTTGCGTACACTCAGTTTTCCGAAATATTTAAGTATACCAAACTTCCAAGTGAAGAATGCAGATGCCTCAGAAAATTAAAATTAAGAAAAGTATATGGCTTGCTAAATGCTTTCTATTCTTTTTCAAAGCAATATATTTTAGGGGCATTTAACAACATAAATAGGAATATTTTCAGAGAAAGAACCAGTTTTTTTTTTTTAAACAGACCACCAATCTTTAATTATCAGAATGTTTCTTTGCACTCCTATTATTCCTACTGCTTGTTTTATCCACACAACAGAAAATGTGAAGTCATTAATCACTCCATTTTCACCAAATATTTCTTTAAAACAGTTCTTTGCCCTTGTGATTCACACATCGCCCATTCATCCATCGCCCAATAATGTACCAGTACCATTTGTTAAACTCATTGATGAGAGTTTCACTCAGTGTTGAATTAGGTTTTGGTTGATATGTAATTTTACTACGAAACATTTCAAATATTTTGAGTTCTCTGGTCTCTTTAAATGTTGTTGCCCAGCGAACGTTGATCTTGATTGTGCACCAGTTAATTTCCAGGTCTTGGATTATTATTTAAATCCTGTTTTTTTTATGAATGGCCATTATAAATCTTATAATGACCTGATGGCGGCCAGTTCATGTTTGAAGTTGCATTTAAAACTCACAAAAACACTCAAGTTTAAACATCCTCCGGTAGTTTATGCCATAAACGAAGTCTTCTAGACATCATTGATTGAATACTTGGTCAAGATTGCTGTATAACTACAGCTGGTGTCTTGGCTTTCAGTCCCGTGTTCATTACTTTTTGAAACCTGTTGTTGATCTATAAAACATCTTATGGGATTAGTGCTAGTTTAGCACTAATACCTTGTCTGTTTTTTCTTGCTAAAGGTGACGAAGTTGAATCAAAGAATGTTCCCTACCAAGTGGTTGATGATGATGATGATGATCCAGAAAATAGGTATGGCTGTAGAATATCGTATTCAAATATGGTTTGAATCCTCAAATTCTCCATTATATTGTTATGCAACTGAAATGTAGATACTTGTTTGGAACAATTATCTTAAAAAAAGCATATATAGTTATCAGATTAACCAAAATTGAAACTCTGCTTAGTTAGTTCTTGAAGGCATAGCTCAAACATGAATAACTTGATTTTAGTGATATGTTGATGCTGAAGAAATTATGTGTCTAGGCTTTAGAGTGGAGACCAACAGCATGACTTGTATAATAAATGATGGTATTCGACAATGAAAATTAATTAATTCTAGTTGCGCAAATCTGGAAAAGTTTACTGTTGCTGTCTTGCGTTACAAGGAAGCTGTGATTTAATACGTAGCGGAATGCTTTTAAAAGTGAACAAACGGAACAGGGATAACTGTGGTCATATGAATTTGATAAACACCTGCCAGCCAATCAGCATTCAGACAGGCCATGGCATGATATAGGTGGGGGTGTTTATGTTTGAATATTTATGTGTAACTCTGCACTCATCATGAACCGTAATACTTAGTAGAGCTTCAGACATGTGAGTTCAAAACACCATGACAGCAATAAACCCTGTGGAGGCATGGAGTACCTCTGGATGTTGGATTGCAAGATTTTGTGAAAATATGAGAGTGCTGGTCCTGTGACTTCTCTTAAACAAGATGCAATTTGTATTCAATGGAAGGAGATTGAGAGGAGAGGCGTAAACTCCATGAAAACCAACCATATGTAGATTTGATCAGAGACCAAGCTTGATGTGACTTTGCTGTGGAATTGATGATTTAAAAGGGAGATTATTTGATGTTGGTTAAAGTCAAATGTTATGAGGTTCTTTTAAAAGTCCAGACACTTATCTGTGTTAGTTTTGTACAAAAAAAAGTAATGTTTTGTAAAATGACTTCATTTAAATCCCACAAAGATTTGTCATCTTGTCCTCGTAAAAGTTCTATTGGTTTTAGAAAACCTTTTTTTATGGTTTTTTAAGAATTTTTGAAAATGTGCATTTGTTGATCTGGTTCCTCAGGAGCAAATCCTCCAGCACACATACATTGTTCTCTTATCGGAGACGAATGCATCATATATCTCATCAGAAATGCATCATATGTGCAAAAAAACGTATCAAACACGAAGTGGCTTTTCACTCAGGCACAAAATGTACTGCGGACCAAGATCCCCTAGTTTGCATTTGTCAAAATAATCCGGCAGATACAAGCTGCTGTTTCCGTCCAGGTATTTTTTTGCAGTGTTTTACACGCACATAAACCAATCACATTCCTCTGTGACGTGATTCTTGTGATTCAGTGACACGATTGAACCCACAAATGCATACAATAACTTGTAATTGTAAATCATTTGTAATATGTGTATGAATTAAATTCACTTCATACACATTTGCTTGTTTTACATGCTGGAAACGTCAAGTGGGATCTTGGATAAAAATAGATGTTTTAATCCTTGTTATAGAACATTTACATTTTAAAATGCCGTCCAGTGGCTTCTGGAATTCACTGAGTGTGTAATCTTGCTTCTGTTTCATTTGAAAGAATTGCCAAGCAGATGCTTCTTGCACAAATCAAGGCCAACTATTCATCCGGAGCTGATAGCTCATCAGATGAAGAAAAGACAGATAATGGGGAGGGCTACTCATCGAAGAAAGGAAAAGGGGGTGATGAAGAGGATCAAGAAAGTGGTAAGTTTTACTTTTTTGTTTAATTGAATATATTATCAAATATTACTCATTCCTGTTCCCTGAAAAAGATGATGAGGAAGAAACTTCAGACTCTGCCTCAGATGAGGACATGAAGAAAGGAAGTCGACGGCATGCTCTGTTACGAAAGAAGTTGACTTTGAGTGAGGCAGACTCAGATGAAGAAGCTCCAGCCAAAAAGAAGAAAGAAACAAAAAAGAGAGGAAGGAGGAAAGGTCAGTGACAAATTGTCAGCACAGTTAACCAATTTACTTGAAAATTATGAGAATTTTTGACCTTCGATATTTGTTATCAGCATATACCATGTTTAGGTTCACCCAATTTTTTTCTATTCTTGTAATGCCAAAATCCATTGCTATTTTGGTTTACAATTAATTTAAAATTAATTTGGAATCCCTTTTTCTGTGAGGATTCTCATTTAATGTTGTATTCAAATATCTGGCAAATGCTTGAATATGAGTGTTCATGTTTGTAGTAGGCAGTGATGATTCGGCAGACTCTGACTTTAAGAACTCCAGTGATGAATCGGCTCTCAGTGAGGGAGTGAGTGAAGGCGACGATGATGATGGAAGTAATAAACGCAAGACACGGTAATTATCCCTCATATCTTTTACATCAGTGCAGTTCTCAAGATAATGTTCGACCATAGGAGAATAACAATCTGGAATTGTGAAGTCTGCCACTTGATTTACTGTCAGAGGAAAAAGTAACCCAGTAGTGTGTACAATAAAGAGAAAATAGAATTCAAAGCCTGCTAAATCAGCATGTTGTCCAGCTCTGTGGTCCCCCCGCCTCCCTCCCTCTCTCTCTATTGTTACTTCCTGGAGAGGCAGGAAGATGTTACTTCTTCCATTAAACCTTGTTAGGAAAATGTAATAAATAGTTTGAGTGACAGATGTACTTTGATGCACTAGGATGGTACATGAAGAAACATGAAAGGTGACTTATCGAAACCTGCCAGTTACATGAGAAGCCTGTAATAGTGTTGTGAATGTATGTGATAATTGAACATCAGCTTTAGAACTTTAAACTTTTCAAAGACTTTATCCATTTTTTGAATATCACAAATTGATATTTGAACACATTAATGTAATTCCTGCCACCATGTGTGAGTACACTTCCTCACACACTTGTAAAAAAAAGTTCAGAACTGTTTGTATTTTCGAGTTTAGAAACTTTGCGGTTCCATGAGATTATAACAAGTTGTTTTAGCCCCGCCTCTGTCATGATGAAGACATGAGTTTTGCAGGAATTTTTTTCTGCAGCCAGTTTAGTTTCATGTTTGCTTTAACCAAGCTGAGACACGTTACTTGAGGCTTGAGCTTGTCTGAATTGGCCAATCAGGAAGCAGCACAAAGATTGCTTCACAGAGCCAAAAATACAAAACCAAAGCAATTTACTTTAAAAGAATGGAAATTATTAATACACTCTTAAAAAAAGTTGAGCCCTCTAGTAATCTGCTGGCCACTGTAGCTCTCAGAGATGAATGAATGTAAACGATTGTCTATCCAATTACATCTGTCATAAGCAATAAATTTAAAATAAGCATTGTTTAATAAAGAACACGATTTATAGATTAGCTCTATGCTATTTATTTGCACTTCCTCAATACATGTAATGTCATCCCTCGTAGGTCATCTAAAAAAGATGAAAACAAGGATAACAAAAGAAGTTATAAGACAGAGAAGAAGAAACGACGGCGTATAAAAATTCAAGACTCCTCTTCCAGCGCTAAGGTACTGTAAAAATGGGTTCTGGACTGTGTTGGATTGTTGAAGGAAGAAGAAACGTCTTGCAACTTTAGGTGAATCATGTTTACTTTGTACCATTTTACAGAGTGGAGAGGAGGAGGAGGAGGAGGAGGGGGAAGGTGAAGAAGGGGAGGATGGAGATGATAAAGGAACACCTAAAGGTCGTAAGAAGATTCGCAAGATCATTAAAGATGACAAGCTGCGGACAGAAACCCGAGATGCACTTAAGGAGGAAGAGGACAGGAGAAAACGTGTTGCAGAGAGGGAGAGATTGAGACAAAGGCTGCGAGAGGTATAAGGATAATATGCAACAATATTTGTCTGGTCTCAAACTGTTCTCTTACAAGTTAAATATTGTATTTCAGACTATTGAGGTCCAGGAGTCCTCACAGGTCACATGTCCCATCACTACAAAGCTAGTGCTTGATGCGGATGAGGAGACTAAAGAACCCCTAGTCCAGGTTCACCGGAACATGGTGACCAAACTCAAACCCCATCAGGTTGATGGTAAGTGTTCACACATGCAATGGATTTATGTGAACAAACAAACATGGGATGTGTTTCCTAATCGAATAAAACTGAAACCCCCTTTACATTGTTGTATCTTGTATAGTGTGCATGATCTTTTGATATCGGAGAGCTTAAGGAATCTGGAAATCTCAACATTGTTGGAATAATAACTTTTACAGACTTTCATTAAAGCGCATTCAGCAAAGGATTTCCATCAAATATATTTTTTGTATGTGTGTCTTTCTATGAAGGTGTACAGTTCATGTGGGACTGTTGCTGTGAGTCTGTTAGGAAGATAAAGAAGTCTCCAGGGTCTGGTTGCATTCTGGCCCACTGCATGGGACTGGGAAAAACCCTTCAGGTAACTGAGATTTGTGCTTTATTGTTTCTTTTTTTAATTGGAGGACACTAAAGGGGTAGCTTGCATTAACCCCAACCTAAATGCCACCTCAGGTCCGTGCTATCTACTAGTGCTTGATTGCCTTTGAATGTGGTGCTTTTGTTATCCTGCAGGTGGTGACGTTTCTCCACACAGTGCTGTTGTGTGAGAACCTGAACTTCTCCACAGCTCTGGTGGTGTGTCCTCTCAACACTGTGCTCAATTGGCTCAATGAGTTTGAGAAGTGGCAAGAAGGCTTTAAAGACGATGAGAGTTTAGAGGTAAAATCATGTGATGTGCCTTGTAAGTATTAGCATAAGAAGTATATGTTGTAAGCAAAAGGTTCAATCAAAACACAATGTATTATGAGAAGCTTTTGTTGAGCAAAGTTGAAGGTATTTAGATTTTATGATGGGCTTAATAAACACTGTTATGAACTGAGATTTTAATAGTGTACATGGTCTTTAAAAGTCTTCACTTTTACCTAAATTGCTGTTCTAAGTCTTAAATAGTATTTTTCTTCATTTACTGACAAACTTCAGATCGAGTTTGCTAGAGATGGATTTCCTAGCCAACACCACACGAACTGGCACATTTGGTTGTTTAACAAAGATGGCTGCCCTAGCAACCAAAAATTAAGGAATTTTAAAATCATGAAAACAAAGTTCTTGAAAGCACTACAAAACCTGCTGTTAGCCAGATTTCACATTTATTTTACCAATGAGACAAACTCTTTTTCAAGTTAGATTTCATGTCATAAATGCATTTATGGGTCTGAATATGTTATTGTAAGTCACAACAATTGCTAGCTTTAAAGCAAAAACTAGACCAGTAACATTAACAGGTCACAATCTAGCCTTGTGTATGACACCTGTTTGTATGTTTAAAAATGCATTTGGGGATCCTTAAGAACAATTCGCATGTCAAATATATTGTGTTCCTTTATCTTCGAGTCTTCAATTTTTGTAAGCTGTGGGTATGTTTACATTTTTAGATATGCTTGTATTTTTATTTTTTTTTTTGCAGTAATTTCTATCTAGAAAAGAACCAAATTGTGGGAAATATTATAGTGTAAATGCCCAGAAGCAATCGGGTTGTCTGCTTGCTCCACTCAACAGTACAAACAAGCTGTAAATCTGCTTATACCAATTTTTTTTATGGAGCGAAGTAAGTAACCAACAGAAATTAAACTTGATACAATAAAAAAACGACAGAACTTTGTCCACTGCGTAGATGACTTTAGAAAAATAATTAGATACTTTTTTTTAAGCTTAATGTGTCTTTTATTTAATGTGGGGTTCATTTCTTTTGTACTGTATTGTGTTGGTCAAGGTGTCAGACCATTTAGTAGTGACCAAAACTTGTGAAATGCATGGTTTACCACTTGTGGAAGTTTTCAAAGGATTAAACTTACTTGATATTGGTATCTCTTTATTCAGGTGACTGAGCTTGCCACAGTAAAGAGACCACAGGAGAGAGCGTATGCTTTGCAACGCTGGCAGGAAGATGGTGGTGTCATGATTATAGGATATGAGATGTACCGCAACCTTACGCAGGGAAGAAATATCAAAAGCAAGAAGCTGAAAGAAGCCTTTCAGAAAACTCTTGTTGATCCAGGTGAAGTTACATTTGGATTGATATCTTTGAATTGATTGGAGAGTTTTAGGTTTACATGTAAGGTATTTTAGGTATTGTAATTTAAAAGAAAGCCTCTTTTTTTCTTTTTTTTTGTTTTGTTTTACAGGTCCAGATTTTGTCATTTGTGATGAGGGTCACATCCTGAAGAATGAAGCTTCTGCTGTGTCCAAGGCCATGAACTCAATAAAGACTCGTCGACGCGTGGTTCTTACGGGAACTCCACTACAGAACAACCTCATTGAGTGTAAGTGAGGGTGTTTCTAGAGACATCAATTTTCTTTGAAGGATGGATTTAGACAATTATAGGGTAAAGCTCTATGGCAATGTTCTGGTCCTGGTTGAAAGTAGTGTAGATCTTGATTTAATGTTTAAAAATGCTGACTCAATGGTAAAATTTAAATTAATTACATCATGTGCTTAATTTGAGTTACAACTGGTTTTAATTTTCTGCCCAAAGATCATTGCATGGTGACCTTCATTAAAGAGAACCTGCTGGGATCCGTCAAAGAGTTCAGGAACCGTTTCATCAACCCCATCCAGAACGGCCAGTGTGCTGACTCTACACTTGTGGATGTCCGCATCATGAAAAAACGTGCACATATTCTTTATGAGATGCTTGCCGGATGCGTCCAAGTAAGTCAATGCAACTTCACTATAACTATGGGTGAGATAACAGTCAATGTTATTATAATAAATATCATAATGCGAGTTTGAGCATTATGTGGTAGCAGAGTGCACATCAAGTGCACGTTAAAGGGACGTTGCACACACTAATCTCGTTCTTTAGCTCTTTTTTTTCCTACCAAATCTAACAAAGGATAACAATAATATTGGCGACAAAATAAAATCTGTCATTTTCCTTTGTAATTATAATGTGATGTGTTCCTAAAACTCAAGTTGTAAAAGGTAAAATATATATTTATTTTTACTATAATATGCCAAAAGCGCTTTTGTCAGAACTGGAGAATGGTTTAATGGATTAAAAATTGTAAAACTTAATTACTTTTAATTAAGAATTAGCCTGTGTCCAAATATGGAGTGTTCCGCAAATGTTATACACACTACTCTCACTCTAGATTGCTATTATTTGGTCTTGGTTCCCCTTTGTTGGTAAAATAGCAAAAATTAAACATTTCTTTGTTTGCTTTCCTCCCTGCAGAGAAGAGATTACACTGCACTTACAAAATTTCTGCCTCCCAAACACGAGTATGTGTTGGCGGTACGGTTGACACCCATCCAGTGCAAGCTTTACCGCTACTACATGGAACACTTTACAGGTATGTTGCTACATCAGTCTGTTTGTTGCACTTAGTTGACTCAATTTTACAGTCTGAACCAGGTTTTTCTTTAAAGCTTTGGTCAAATGGCCTAAAAATACCTGATTTTACAATTTTTGTTTTAAATTAAATTTAAATTTATTTTATGAATAATAATGAATGTGTACATTTATTTTATTAATAATAATAATGAATAGTTGTGCACCACTGGAAGTAATGCGTGTTTGTTGGCTCTTACATCAGAGTAAACCCTTGTCTACGCTGCAAATCAATTTAATCTTGACAATTGGTGGAAAACAAGGGATGTAATGAAAGCATTATAAATGCACAAATAAACCAGGTATATTTCGATTTAACTATAGCTTTCTAATGGGAATGATGAGCATCTTCACAGAATTTCAGAATCAGATTCAATACTTGCAGGGTGTACTGTTGTCTCTGCAACACAGCCCTTGAAAAGTTTTGTGTGCATTGACTTTCAGTCTAAACTGACTAGCGTTTTTTACTAATTCATGTTACAACGAGGTGTTAAACAAATCTTTTTTTTTTTTTACATTTATTTATACGTATTTTTTAAAGTTAATGAAGGCATTAATATTTTAAGTACAGTTGACTTCAGTTAGTTTGTTATATTAATGGCTCACACCATGTATGTATCCAAAGCGACTTGCAGTTCGGCGGTAGTATACAAACCAAGCCGTTTGTAACATGGTCGGTTAATCATTAGATGTGCACACAGAAGAGGTTCCAGTTGATTCTGAATCATTTGTTATTCAAAGGAGATAAAATGTTTTGCAGATAGACTTTCACTGATTGGCACTTAATGGAGAGACCGGGTCAACGCTGCATCACTACTGGTTATAAAAGGAGTTGTAGACCTCAGCTTAAATGTTAAAAAAGGCGTTTTAGTTTGCAGTCCTAAGGGGAAACCAGCTTTTTCCCTCAGCTCTCCTTTTTCAATTAAGTGGTTTAGTGGTGTTATAGTTCAGGTCATCATTGTTCTGGAGCAGCTCTGCAGCTGGTAGAAGAAGAATGGCACCTGGCACCAGGCCACAACGCTATCTGAAATTCCCATGTCCTTATCTAATGAAGAGCTTTGGAAGGGTTTTCCAGCCAGTGGCTCATTAGGCCAGCTTTTCTCTGAGCCGCTGCTGTGCAACTGCATTTCTGTAGTGACTGTGGGTCTAGACCCCTGAGACCACCAACTAGACACTGTCTTTCCCTTAATGCCTGGGCCTTTGTCACGGTGGCCTGCTTACCCAAACCCAGATCCAATTTCATGCTGGCTTTCGGCTCAGATTGAGAGTTTTGCACATAACACGATGTGAAAGCTGCTTTGGTTGTGGGATTCTGGTTCTAAATGATTTCAGAAAATGCTTAAGCAGACTTTTAAAGGGCAAGAATTGTTTAGAATATTACTGTTTTGTAATTGCTTTTGTGAATTCACTCATGAAGTCTAGTGAGTGCTAGGCTTTGATTGTAAATATCAAGCGACTGTCTTAAACAAGTCTTGAACTTAATTTTTAAAATTATTAAATTCTAATGATATTTTGTTTTGGTTCAAAAACACTTTAATTTAATATGTTTCAATATGTTTATTCTATGTATTTAACTTTACATTTAATACAATTTAATACATTTGCTTGAATTTTGAAGGTATTAAACATTTGCATGATTGTTCCTTTTCTGTCTTCCATGTTTGAATGCATATGAAAGATTAATAGACCTTTCCTTAAGATGAATCCGAGCAGATGATGAAAGCTTCTGTCCATTATCCAGTCATATCCAAGATATGCTGCCCTTCAAACCAGTGAAGCTCCTGACAGATCTTAAACCATAATCGTTTTATTTTCCAATGTCTTCAGGACACTAAACCCATATATGACTTAAATCCTGATCAATCCAAGTGGTTGATCATAAGAGTTTTTACACATTCTGTTTCTATCAGAACTAATTTAGAGCTCAAAGAGAGACTGGTGAACGTCTAGAATAAAAGTTCTGAGAGTAGTGTCCGTTTAAAAGCAACCAGTTTATCATTGACAAATCTGTACATAGAAACCACTCATTAATAGCAAGTTAGAATTCAATATTGGAAAAAAAAATCTGTAAAAGAAAAAATTGACATTACAATAAAAGTAAGGTAAAACATATAACCACCACTAAACCTCAACAAATAAGTGCAAACAAGTACACTAGTGCTCAACACTATATAGTGCTATATATTTTAAGGGTCCTGCTCCTGAGTCCTTCATAAGCAGATGATGAATTTTGAAGATGTTGGGAATCGATTTAGGCTTCTCTGGATCAATATTGTCTTATTGGGAATCAATAAACCGTTCGGATAAATGAATATTCTGAATATTTTTTTTTCTGAAGGTAATATTTTAGAGAAGATAAATTCTTTGATTTATTTCACTTTCAGCTTCAATTGACCCCATGTTTATTTTCACATCATCGACTATATAAAACTATGGATACGCTGTCCATGATTCTATCCATAGGTTTCTAATGGAAGTTAGGAGGTTATTGTATTTGAACAAAGGGCGCACAGAGCAGGTAAGTAAACGTAGCAAAGATCCCAAAGTGGCTGAAAGTTAAGGCTTTCATTTTTAGTAAAAAAAAATATATATATATATATAATAATGATAAAACACTTTCCTCACAGTTATCATTGAGGTCAAAAATAGAGATCAATTAGAAATGCAGTTGCCATCATACTTAAAAAAAATAAATAAAAAATCTCTCTCTCTAAACTCTCTAATCTTTCCTCTAAAATTGAACATGGGTATTAATCAGAGATTGTCTCAAATGTTTAGTTGATGGTCCATCTAAACGGAAAGTAGGAAGTTTCTGCTTGATTGTAACGTTATTGTAGTGACTGTCTAAATGCAAACCATATATTATGGTATGCTTGCGATCATCTCTCTTTAGTTTCAGCCATCTCTTGGTGGATTGCAGCAGTTTCGAAATGTGGTTTTCTGCCGGTGTTGTATCAGAATGAAAGCAGGCAGCGCAAGCCTCTCGTTGTTCTAAGAGCTTGTTTAGCTTCGCACTTAATCCTCTCAGCTAATCTGAATTCATGATTTAGGGAGCTGTGGTGTGCCATGCTCTGGCATGCGGTCTTGGACAGCATGCCAGCAGCCGGCTCAAAATGTCTCCCTCTGAACAGGTGTTGGTAATGCCTTGGAGGGTGGAAGAGGCCGTGCGGGGACCAAACTCTTCCAGGATTTCCAGATGCTCAGCAGAATCTGGACCCATCCGTGGTGTCTCCAGCTGGACTATATCAGCAAAGAAAACAAGGTGACTGAATAAAGGCTGCGTTTGCAGACTCCTCAAACTAGAAGAACATTTTACAAAAGAAGCCATTTTTCATGCTGCTTTACATTAAAAAGATTCAAATAAATTAATTTGCAAATTCAAGAAACATAAAATCGATTTCAAAACCTTAGAGATGTCTTTCTTTTTGCAATTAATTATTGAATTGTCTGTTTTAAAGAAATAAGGAAACTAAACGACTAAACTACATTTTAAGGGTGGAGAGAAAGCCGTTCTTTCATATTAATACATATTTACTGTTAAAGTACGATTTTTTTCAACCTGTGGGAAATAAATCAAACCTAATGCATAAGATTTTAAATTCTTAAACCTGAAAAGACATAATAAAGTGCTTAAATGTTTGTTTTTCATCCCCATTGTTTAATGAGAAATCATCCATTATGCTTTTAACTTCAGTCTTAATATTGTTCTTAATATTGAAAAGTAGCTACGCGCTCAACGGACCCTGCTAATGAAACTTTTAACTAAATTAAATAACAACTACTGTTTTATTTTCACAGGGGTACTTTGATGAGGATAGCATGGATGATTTCATAGCTACAGAAACAGAAGACTCATCCATGAGTTTGTCCTCTGAAGAGGAGAAGCCAAAAAGGTTTGAAGGAGTCCCTCTGTTTACTCGACAATCATTTTGTGTGTTACCTCTATTATGAACGATCCCTTTCCCTAAACCCACTAAAGGAAGAAGAAGCGAGGCAAAGGAAAAGGTCAGAGCTCAGACAAGTCTGACAGCGATGACTTGGAAGTGATTAAGGACTGGAATACCAGCACTCGTGGAGGAAACCCTGAGGGCCGGAACAGAGCAGAGCCTGTGGAGGAGGGTATGGTCGAGCTTAGAGATGAAGTCTTGGCTGTAGAGCTGAAATGAAAAACTCAGTATTACAATAAATACATAACCAATAACTTCCCAAATGTATTTTTTGTGGGGGGGAATGCATCAAAGTGATCTATTAAGGTTTAGAAATTTATGTTTCTAAATCCCAGATCAGAAAACACGCATGTCGTTTTTTTGCAGCTACAATTTTTGCCATATAAAAAGTTTCTGCACCAATTTATTTAATATTGTTAAATACTCCACAACAACCTTTGCCTTGGACGCTGCTCTTGTAAAGTTCATCAAAACAATAGCAGCCACAAAAGAAGTTTCTGTGTGGGGTTTTTAATGCCCTCCCCTGTGATGATTCGACTCATGACGCATAATTACTAAGGTCCTTGATCTTTCCTCCTCACTATTCGAATGCACAGATTTTTTAAAAAGTGTAAAAGAATAAGCTATTATCATCTCCCAGGTAAACGGGATGAAGTGTGACTACAGGAGCATGCTGGTGTATTTTGAACATGTTGCATGTGATTCACAGCACTTTTTGGGTCACAGTCCTCTCGGATGCGCTACTGCTCAGCCAAACCTGATTAAATAAAAAAAAAAAAAAAAAAAAAAGTGTTTGAAAATTCTTCCTGATGCATTTGCCAACTTATTGAAGCTGATTAGTATTGATATAATATCTTATGCTTTATACAACTTGCATATAGAACATATGTATCACATAACTTCTAGAACTTTTGTATCCATACAAATTATGGAGTTTCTTTTAATTTTTTTAGCTATTCCTACATCAAACTCAAATCCTGGCAGCCCGTCACCTGACTGGTACAAAGAGTTTGTGTCTGAGGACGATGCAGAGGTTCTGGAGCACTCTGGGAAAATGGTGCTACTCTTTGAGATCCTCCGCATGGCAGAAGAAGTGGAAGATAAAGTGTGAGTGATCATTTCTTTTAGGAGCAACGGTCGTCTGTCAGATCATGGTTCATTTAGTCGGTCTTGTATTTTCAGCTTGGTGTTCAGCCAGTCTCTCATTTCTCTGGACCTCATTGAGGATTTTCTAGAGTTAGCCGGCAGAGCCAAAGAGGAAGGAAAAACTTCACCCTACAAAGGTCAGTGAGGGTGGTATTGAATATTTATTGTGTTTTAGGATTACAAGTCGTCCTTTAAATCATTTAATTTTGTTACAAATTTACAGTTTGCCAATGCACCTTATACATCAACTCTGGTTGTGCTTACTGACCAGAAACCAATTTTATGTGTAATATCATTTTAAAAAATGTTTTAGTACGACTTTGGTAAGTTTTGAAGCCACACTTCTTGATGGATTGTTGGAGCATTACGGTAAAATTTAAATTGAGACCAAAAAATAGTCCAAAAATACATTTTTTTTTTGTATTTAAGGTTTTCTGAATAAATTAGACTTGGCTTTACTGCTAAAAGCTGGCACTGAGTATTTGACTGTATAGCAGTCCTTCTTTGGTTAGATCCAAAATAGAATGTGCTGAGAATTTGCATTTCCATCAGCCATGTTGTCCACATATTGTCTTGGCAATTATGGATCAGCTGTTTTTTTCCCCCTCCCTCCCTGCAAACTCCACCATTATAATCTTCTCTAGATACTACATGATATCTGGTCTTTGTGTGGTACCAGCTCTGGGAGTTGGAGTTTTCTTCCAAGGTCCACTTCTGTCTCCCATTTCTGGGCTGACTGCATGAGGTTCTCCCTGTTTTGGACCATGGCCATGAATGACTGAATTTGTTCAAAGAACTGATTGCTCTCAGCAAAGTTTTTCTTTTGCTCCAGGATATCTGTGGGTACTGCAAACAAAACTGTCATGGCGCTACCTGTGCCAATGCAATTTTTACAACCTGACCAAATACTATTAGATTCATGACTGTAGGCTCGAAAACCTACAGTTTATTTCCCACTTAACCCATTTTTTCAGCTAAATATTTTAAGTACTTTGTGTTTACTTAATCTACTAAAACTACTTGGGGGGTTATTTATATATCCCTAATGTGTAGTTATTTTACTTTTGGTATAGTAAATTTTGGTACTAGTATATTTTGAACCATGTTCTATTAGCTTTTTTGGATGAACATATTTTTATTGTTTGGAATATTTTACCAATGTTTTGTTTATAATAAAAATCCTCTTTTTTTTTTATTTCATGGGAGTGAAACACTGTTATGAATACCTTTAGTTTCATCCAAGCCTTCTTTAACAACCTTTGGATGACACCCTATATGCTACATCCATAACTTGCTTGAAGTTCAGCCTCTATTATGTTCTAAGTGTGGTTATTTACATCTGGTAATCCTTCTATGTCTGCTCTATATGACCGATTATAATGAAGTCGTAAAACGTCCAGCTATGCAGTTTGTGTTTGAACTGGTTTTGAATGTAATCTAACCTTAATTTTAGCATAAATGAAATCAAGTGCCTTCAAAATGCAGGTATTTTTGCACACACTTCTGATGTAGTTCGGGCTTAAAATGCCTGTAGAAGGACTCTCACTTGTGCATGTAAATTGCAAACCTCTGGTATAAGGTCATGGTCCTAATTAAACCCTTGCAGCTGTTTTAAACTTTCATTTTGAAAATGATTAGGTCTTTTTTTATTTGGCAAAAATATTTGCTTACGGCTGTGCAATCTGTGATGTAAAAGATCACAGAAGAATAATTGGAAACATATTGAATGGTTGTTATGAACATGAGTGAGAGAAGTCACACGATCATATGCTAAGCTGCTCTCTGGGCTTGTTGAAGGGGCTGCTTGTGAGAATGTCTTATACTGCTTTCGCTTTTAAAACCTTTTCAACAAACAACCTGTAGACTGACAGCTGCTTTTCATCCCCCAAGGTGAGGGAAAGTGGTTCAGAAACATTGACTACTATCGTCTTGATGGTTCCACAAATGCCCTGAACAGAAAAAAATGGGCGGAGGACTTCAACGACACCAATAATACTCGGTAAACACCTCTCTTTATAAAAAAAAACCCCAAAACAAATAATGGACATGCAACTTCATTATTGTTTGTTTCACCCCATTTTCCATATCTCCTGTACAGGGGTCGATTGTTCCTTATTTCCACCAAAGCTGGTTCTCTTGGGATCAACTTGGTTGCTGCAAATAGGGTCATCATTTTTGATGCCTCATGGAACCCATCCTATGATATCCAGAGTATTTTCAGAGTCTATCGTTTTGGTCAACTGAAGACTGTGTATGTCTATAGGTTTTTAGCTCAGGTAAGTAATACTGGAATAATATTTTGATTAAATAGAGGAAGCATCAATAATCCTGGTTTTGTTCTACATTTTATTTCAATCCCAATAAAATATACCTTGGGCCTTGTAGATTAAACTATTGTTTATTCATGTGATTTGGTGGATTTCTGTAGGGTTCCATGGAGGAGAAGATCTATGACAGACAGGTTGCCAAACAGTCGCTATCCTTCAGAGTCGTAGATCAGCAGCAGATTGAAAGGCACTTTACGATGAATGAACTGACTGAGTTGTACACTTTTGAGCCTGACCAGCTGGATGATCCTTCTGGGAAGAAAAGCAAGAGAGCCACACCTATGCTACCGAAGGTAAGCACCTTTTGGGGTTGTGGGGGTCATCTACATATAAAATAAACTAATAGCACCCATCCAATTGTGAATACCATTTTTACTGACGCTAAAACAGACTTGGCTGTGTAAAAACTACATTTTTTCAACCAACTGTTATTTTCTGTCCATGGAATTAGGGGATTACGACCTCTATTTGTATGTGGAGCGGTCATGAAAAAGCTTTATGGCAACTCTATTCCGTGCTCCATTCTCAAAATATCTTGTTTGTATTTAGTGATTCATAATAAATGATAAGGGATGCAATCAGCTAGACAGATATTCTCTGCTTTTAAACCGTTGTGTTGTTCTCTTTTTAATCCCGACCAACTTGAAAAAAATATATATTTAAAAAAATGCATGCAAATGATGCATGGTTTGATAATTTTGGTTTGTTTTTAATGCAGTATAGTTTACTGTGCTGGATCACTAGGTAAATGTAATTTAATCTTTTGGTTTTTCTGCTTGTATTGCTTAGCTTTTTGTCAGACCAGAGGCCACCAATTGTGTTTCTGGAGGGCTGGTATCCTGCAGAGTTTAGCTTCAGTCCTGATCACACATGCCTGAAACAGCTAATTAAGGTCTTACTAGGTATACTAGAAACTGGACTTGGTCAGACTATGTTCACTATACAAGCTTCTTCCCCCCCCCCCCCCCCCCCCCCCCCCCCCCCGACATATGTGACCTGCACCAAATATTTTTACATACGACATTTTCATGTGGTCTATTATTGAAATACTTATCATAACCCATACAAGAAGACTCTGGAAGCAAGGTTTAAGAAGGTTAAATCGAAAACAGTAGGTAGGTTCTAAGTTCAGTTCTTATTTTTCTTTTGCAAGACAGGAGCAGGGAAATAACACAGGTGGATGATGACGTTGAAAGCGGTCACATATGTTCAGTGTATTGCAAACAAGCATTTGTTGCAGCCCAGCTCCAGTGTATTGGCTCACAGATACAGGGAGGAGCTCAAAAGTGTATGGAATTAACATTAACTTCAAAAAGCTGCGTAAGCTTCTAGAGTACATTGTACATCTTCTGCACATGCTGATCACTTCAGGCCTGCTTTCACAAATAATCTGAATTGAGCATTAACACCTGCATTTGAACGAAGCCATAGACGAAATATATTTTGGTATTTATGAGTTTCTGATACTCATACTTGGTCTGAAATGAAAGCAGAAAACTATAGTATTGCAGTAGATTTTAATTGAAATGCTGATTGATCCCCTGTTGTCAGCTTGAGGCACTGTTATCTAAGATTGCCCCTTGATGAAAGACAGCTTTTCAAAATCTACCTCACAGCAAAAGCAAGAGCACACTTTGGTGACATTGAATGCCTCTAGCTGGTATTCTGTGCACATTTACTTGATTGTTGTGATGTGTTCTTTTCCTTAAATGAGTGTTGTTTCTTAACGGCTGCAACTATAGAAAAAAAAAACAATGGCAGAAATGGAGGGTTAATGGCCTTTGCAACAAGGAGTTTTTCATCACAAGCTGTAGATTTCTAAATATTGTCAAATCGCTCCATTTGTGATTTGTTTATTTTTTGCACCTATATGAAAAAGAAAAGAGAGCTGGCTGTAAGTGAATATTCTTTGGTTTGTTTTTAGGCGTTGTGCTTTTACTGTCGGCTTTACTCAAAATTTTGCTATTTGAAAGATGTCATACTTGAAATGATACTTTCTTTGTGAAAGCACCTTAGCGTGCATTTCTAGTGTGGTTTGAACTTTTTGAAAAGTAATGAAATATTCTATAAGTTTTTTTTTGTGCAGCTTTTTGAAGTTGTTCTAAAAAGGACACTCTTTACTTTTTTCTTTATTGAAAGTCATGCACAGTAGGCACTGGCTGATCTTTTCTCAAGATAAGGGGCATTTCTCTCAGCTCTGGTCTTGTCAGTCATCTCTTTTTACTTGCCTAACATAATCAGTGTACATTCAAACCATGAGTAATCCCAAAGTCCAAAGCAACTGTACAATTAGTCAACCTATCACAAATTGGCATTAACAATGTTCTTTTATCACTGCGTTTTATTTTACATCTGGCTGATGATATGCCTTCTGACCAGCTTGGACTGCAGCGGTGCATCTGATCATTTCCAAAAAACATGCTGCTGCACTCGACTCCCTCCTTAACTCCTGTTTACTGAAGAGCTTTGTATTGGAGAACTTCTGACAGTGGGAGCCTCTAATTGGCAGGAAAGGCATCCAACACACATAAACCAAATGTATCTAAAAACACACAGCTGCATAGTTATTTGTTTTGCATACAATACAGTGTTTATTTTGGTTCTACCCTTCGAATTTTAGTGTTCGGTAATATTTGAGAATTATATTTTGGATTTTCAAGCTTTTTCATAAATTAGGGCCATCTTTGGCCACAGCTAAGGAATTCGACGACTTTTTCCCTGCTAATTAATTAACAAATTCTCTCAATCTGGGTCCGTCCCACCATAATTGAACACAACTCATGTTTTTGCTGTTCTACTTGAGTATTTTTCACACAATCGTTTCATGTTTGGCATGTTGCGTATGAAGGCAACTAATGTAAGGTGCCACAGAAAGTATAAACTTTAAATATGCACAGGTGATTTCAATGTGATAATTTTTTAAAAGTTGTTGCACTCATTACTGTTCATTTTTGACAGTGCTACATGTGAACAATTCCTTCTGTAGTTGTAGAGTAAAGGCTTGTGACCTTGACAGTTCAGGCCCTCCTCACAGTTGTGTATCCTCTCCTAGTGTTTCTCTGAAGATCCCCCAGCCCCCTACATTCTGCTTCTGAACCTCTGTGCTGTATTTGCCGCTCACCCAAACATCAAGGCCATCTGTTGCACTGATTCACTACTGGGTCTCTGAAGTTTTCAAAGGAACGCTGTAAACCTCCAACCTGATGAACAGTCATTATTCCAAAGCTCTTTTAGGATGTTCTCTGGCGTTTCAGAGAAACTAATTGGAGACAAAGGAACCCAGCGGACTTCCACTCTAATGACAAAGGAGAGGGCTGTGGCCCAGACATGAGAGCCACCCAGCTTGGGGTCTGGCCCTGCCTCTGGCTTTTCAGATTTCCATTATAGAGCTGAGACCTGTTGGTGATCTTGAGTGACATGGTCGGCACGGTGACCAAAACATCTTGACCATCAATGGTTGAAAGTTGTTCCTGCCAACTCTGTCTTATTGAGGAAAAGACTTTTTAACTCGGATAATTAGATGCAGCAACTCTTCTTAAAAAAACCCTCAGATAAAAAGTTGGCTTGATATTTTTCCCAATTCTGTTTTATAAGATACTGGGAAGAAATGTGTGCTTGGATGAATGAATTTAAAAACTTAAATACTACTGTTGGGGCAGACCTTTTGGACAATTGACCAGCCATGTGCCAAACATCAAGATCTGTGCAGACACAGACTGTTTATATCAGGGCATTGAGGTTATGTTTATAATTTGCGTGCAGCTGTAGAGTACGTTTTCCCTGGCTAAGGTTAGGTATTGCAAATATCTCCATCCTTAACATTCCTTCAGTCTCTTGCCGCAGACCCCATGGTTTCTTTGGTTTATGCACCTGCATGTCAAACGTTGTTTTTTGTGACTTTGAGAAAGCTTCATTTTACTAGATTAGATAGACGCTTGTCTATGGTTGTCCATTATTATGTTGTAAATGTTTCTGCAGGAAAAGAAATCCACTTTTTTGTTACAAAGAGCATACGGTCAATGAGTCCATCTTTTTCTAAAAGTATGGAATTGACTAAAGTGACACGCAATGCAGTAATCACACATCCTAGTGTTTGCTCGTTTTAAAAGGTGTGAAATTGTTTACTGGATGAGGAACTCTACTGAGAGCCAACTTCAATAAGAAGAGAGAAAAACAGTGATGCCTCGCAATACGAAATTAATCTGTTCCAGGATGGCCTTCGTATCCTGAATTTTTTTTTGTATGTTGAAGCAAGTTTTACATGTAAAATGCCTAGTGCATGGGCTCTCAGAAACAACAGTATTCATTCATTCATTCATTCATTCATTTTCTAATCCGCTTGTTCCCTTTTGGGATCACGAGAGACCTTTCATATCTTGGATTTAACGTGAGGCAGTCTCATCTCAAGGTACCAAAGGAAACTGTAAATTAAATCTACAGAAATTAACTGGACAGTATTTCCGTAGTTCTAGTTTAGCAAAGCTGAAAATATATTAACAGGCTTCTCATCCCAGTGGCCATCTGGCACAAGTGTCTCAATGCTTTGATCGTAAGCAAAATCCTTCATTTCTCAGTTTTATTTTCTATGGGATTCTCACTTTGGCAGTTCTCTAGGGAACAAATGAAGAAAAGGTCTCTGAATCCAATTTAGAGTCCTCACGTGGTTTCAAACGATATCTTTTTACTAAGCCATTATTATGCATTGGGTTAGCTCACAGTATGGCAATACAAGAGTTCTTATTACCTTCATTAGTGCCTTTGTTTGAGATGCACATGTAGAGCAGGTTACAGACCACCCGCAGTGTTCCTGCATGGAGATTAATCAGGAATCCCAGGATTCCTGGCTTTCCTTAGACGGTCATTCGACCCAGCAGTTCTGTGACTCAGTTACTCAATATTCCTATTAGCTGTTATCCTATTATTTGATTGGAAGTGATTGGGAAGGAAAAAGAATTATCATTGAAAAGGTCTTTTTATACATTCTACAAAAAAATCCACTTTTTAATATAGACGACATGTATGAGGCAATGTTCACATGACTACACACAGACATGTTTTAATTTAGCCACTTAGCCAGAACTTTCCATCACTCATCCAGTCAGGTTTTTAGGGGGGTACAGGCCAGACCAGGCATGGCGTGATTGTGCCTGCTTTCCCCACATGTTTTCATTTTCCATCTATCGAACCCTTTCACTGTAAAGCCTTGATGTAGATGAATTTGTAGCTGCACACTCCATTACACTCTGTAATGCAGGAGGTATGGCTCTGGTATTGGTTACCTGTCTTACTGCTGTTATCTTTTGTTCTTAAAATAAACCATCGCCTGCTTTCACATTGTACACTCAACATCTTGCACTTTTATACAGTCTTACGTTTAACATTTGTTTCTGTTTTGTACACGAGTCTAGTTTGTGGCAAATTGAGTTTTATTGCTTTAGTTGTTTGTCTGCTCAGTCAACTTATGTCTATCGAACTATTCGTTTTGCGTTTAAGAAAGCAGAAAAGCTCTAGAGATGTTTTCATATTTTTTTTAGACTTCTATTATATAGTCTAGTTTTATTTAAGTGTCTTTTTTTTACCTTTTTTATAGAAAGGTTTATCTTTGGAGGAAGTTGCAGATAGATAGATAGATCCACAAGCTTTTTTCAGCTGGTCAGAGCAGAATGATGCAATGACTATTGGTAAATTAAGGTCTAATAATGTAGACTCCCTGCGTTCTGGACTACAGCATGGCAGAGCAGATGTCTCTTTGATACTCATTTTGACGAAAGGAGGAATCATGGATAAAAATAATTTTATTCTTGAGATAGATTTTACAAAAAAATACTGTTAAATGTTAAATAAAGTGAGCTTATTTCATTATTGATCTGGTCTCCAATTGTGCCTTGTTTGGAAGAGATTTTAATCTACAGACATGATAATTGGAAGTAAAACTTTATCCACTCTTTCTTCAAATCAGGATTTGATGGTAGGCCGTATAATCAAGTATGTCTAAAACCTACGCTGAATATCTTCTGATTGTCCGTTTTTAAAAAAAAAAAAAAAAAAACTTAATTAGCAGCGTGTGATCAGTGTCTTTTCTTTTTATTCAAGTGCGCATGACAGGCTACAGCCAGCACTTGAAATCAGAATAAAGGACCATAATTTTTTAAATTGAAGTCTTTTTTTCTGGGTGTTTTATTGTCATCGTATAAAAAAATAAGATAAATTCCTTTAAGAGCCCCTATTATGTACTTTTGAAAATGTCCTTTCATGCAGCATTTAATATGAAGCTAAGTTTGAGTAGAGAATGTCCAGTTTGAGCTTTAAATGAAGGTGTCTTATCAGGTTATTGTTTGACAATTGTGGTTGGCTGAAAAAAGTTGAAAAGGCTACATGCTTACAGTGTTTGATTGGCATGATGGCTTTTATTAAAGAATGTACCAGTTACCAGTTTATATCTCCCAATCACAACCAGTAAGTATGATGATAACACTTGCTGTAGTGTTCTCTGAATCGTTCACATTGTATATAACTTCATAATTACTAATTACTGCACACTACGCCTTGTAAAAGGGGGGTTTGTATGAACAGGTCACAAAATTAAATGGTGAAGGAGTTGTTGTAAAATCCAATGAAATAGACGATGAAATTGTTTTTTGAAAGTGCTCATCAACCTGTTGTAGATGAAGCCCACAACCAAATAATGAACTTTTTAAAATTCCAATAGGGGCTCTTTTTCTGCAACTAAAATCAATTTCAAATTAACGTTAACTACTCCAAAACATAAGAATGTAAACTAAGCAAATCCCAGTGCATCAGTAAACCATGTGTAATATTATTAAAGATTTAAAAAATGTTATGAATTGCATGTTTTAACACTTTATTGTTGTCTTGTTTTTCTTGTTTCAGGATCTTGTTCTGGCAGAACTGCTCCAGACATTCAAAGATCAAATTGTTGGCTACCATGAGCATGACTCTTTGCTAGACCATAAGGAGGAAGAGGCATTGAGTGAAGAAGACCGCAAGGCAGCGTGGGCTGAATATGAAGCTGAAAAGAAGGTAAATATGAAGCACAAATAAAAGGGTTTTTGGCACTGCAGCTCACAAATTATATGGTTGCGGTGTTAATTGTAGGAGTTAAATAGTTATTACAACCAGACTTAAACTCAAATTCAAAGTAGGGGTTGACTGGATTTGGCAGTATTGGGTAAAACGTGTATTTTTGCAGGTTGGTATAGTTTTTTACATTCGAAACCTTTCTCAAAACAGGCTTGGCCCTTAAGGCCCAGTGAGGGATTAAATGTGTTTTTATTACTTGAATAATTAGGGGTTGGGTGATTTTAATGTTTTGTTCAGTTAGCATCACGTTTTAAAAACCCATTAAAATGGCATCTAGCCGAACGTTCCTACGGCATAGGTCTGCGATGCAGCTGTGATCCTACCACTGCTTCTGCTGTACACCTGCTCATACCAGGTCTAGACACTGGACACTCAGCTGGGGAGTGTGTTTATGAGCCGCGTGTACAAAAGGCCCAATTAGACGGAGAGATTGGCCGCATCTGCCTCGGTAGCTCATTTACACACAAACACAGCCATCCTGCCGACCTTTGTGGAGGGAAAGTTCTGTTTAGAGCTCTTAGACAAACACAGCTTGAGGAAGACACTAACAGAGGTGCACTTGGGTGCACATCAGGATTTTGCATTCTCTAGCAATCTATTGGCGGGAGATGAATTTTTTTTTCCCCCCACAATACTTTGCCAGATTGTAGACTCATGACGTCAAATGTAGCAAATCAGGTTGAAGTGAAGCTTTCCTCACCTATATATTTGTACCAAAGATTAAGAGGAAAATGTAGTAATATTTTTGTTTTTAAAAAGTCTTAAATTTGACGTTGTGAAACCTGCAGAAACCGTGGGTTAAGTTTCTGAAAAAAATAAATATATTTTGTTAAATATAGCAGTCATTTGGTTATCCAGTGCAACTTTTGAGAAAGGTTTGAATATAATTTGCCCTTTGTCCTCAGTTTTATCATATTTTTGGATCTAAGTGTGTTGTATGTATTTTATTTATTTTATTTTTATACAATTGTTCTCCAAAATTGTTTAATCTCTTCTCAAATACAAACATGATATGCGAGTTATTTTTATCACCTGGTTGAGATTTTCATGATCAAGGCATTTAAATCTCAAACTGCACACTTTCACAAATCAGAAATTTTGTAATTTTTTTTTTTTTTTTTCAAAAAATATTTTTTATAAGTTGTTATCATTATTCATATAAGTTGATATAATTGAGCAAAAAGAACATTGAATGGGATTTGGGTGCAAAGTCAAGATTGACTACCTTACCCCGAGCACTATGATGAAGAAAGAGTGGCTCACTGGACGTTTGTTGTCGTGTGTATCCTCGTTTTATTCTGTTTTACTGATGGACCTCTGTCTGTGTTGTTAAGGGCTTGACGATGCGTTTCAACCAGCCATCTCACTCCCAAATGGGATACCCGAACGCCTACTTCCCATTTAATGTAGCCGCCTTGGCCTCCATGACCAGCCAGCAGATGGAGGTATGTAATGAGCTCCACATGCACTTCAGCTCCACATTCCTTCAGCCACCCGCTAATTGAAACATGCGTTTTCTTGAGCTGACATCTGGGGTTCTGTCACAGCCACAATTTACACAATTAGTTTGTTTCCAAAAAATATCAATTACACATTAGTTCTCTTCATAGGCTTAGTATATTGAATCAAGCATTTGTTTAATTCACAACAAAAGAGTTTGTTTGTCTGACACTGTTCCTCTGTGTTTAAGGAATTGATTAAACAAGGCCGAATGAAAGTGATGGAGGCTACTAATGCTCTGAAGTTAGCTCCCAGGGATTCAGTGGAGGACATCATCGCACAAGTGGTGAGTGAAGTCAGCCTGCTATACAAACTAATATATGCATGATTGGTAAATTGTGCTGCACAACAAAGATCATCACAAGAACTTGCAGAGTTAACACCCTTACACATAATATGTATATATTAATCATATGTAGAAATCAAAATTCAAGAGCATTCAACAGAAAATGCAGCTTTATTTAACTTTAAACACTGAAGATGTTAACCGCTAAAATGGCATTCTGCATTGAGGTAAGACAAAGAAACTTGGGTGGGGAAGACCCTGAGAAGCAAGATGTAAGCTGTGTCTCTCTCGGGGGTCTCCACAGGAAAAGAGACAGAGCTTAGTTGTGCTGCCTTATTGAAGAAATTTGTAACCTCTTCCTGTTCTCTCTCAGACAATACGATTCTAATAAATATTTTCTCTATTACACAATTAACACAATTTATTTGAAAGACAATCTCTTTCTTTACAACTTGTCAGTGATCCTAATGACGTAATGAACTTCTGCCTAAAAAGCACCTTTACTTTGTTTTGCTCCTGGTGCACATTTTTGACCAATCAAAATACAGCTTATTTATGGATCATGGACATGCAACCATTGACCGTATTAGGGCCGGGCGGTACGACTGTATATATCGTTACCACATTGGTCTCTGAAAAAATGAAATAAGTCATTTTTATATTTATGCATAACTTTAAGGCTTAATAAATCTTAAACCAATTAAAAAAGTGCTCATGAATATTAAATCTTTAAATCTAAATCAACAAAACTAATGGAGCCAAGATTGGAAAACGTGGTTTTTGTATTATTTTTTTCATCTCCAAAGTTGTCAATTTTTTAATATTGGAGTGAACGAGAACCTGCTCACTTCTGCTGCCAGCCACGAGTGGCCGTTAGAGGAACTGCAGTTCAGTCATTCCTATTACACATCGAGAGGGAAAGCAGGAGGTTGCCCTCTCGCGTTCAACCGGACAAGAAATACAATTCGATTTCTTATGGTTCAATTATGCTAAAAAGGTGTGACAACAACTGTACCAAAGTACAGGTTATATTTTACGATTTAGTGTTTTGTCATGATTGTTCTGTTTGCATTGCCTGGAGATCTAAGCAACTGGTTAATGTTTTTGTCTGTTGGATGTACGTGTTTTTTAAGGTTGATTGTATAACTGGTTTCTGGTTTGTTTGACAGTGGAAGGAGAATCCAGATTTGACTGAGGAACAGGTTCAGTCCATGGCTCTTGGGAGGAAGGCTGGGTTTGAACTGGAAGTCAAACACAGGGAGGCCATTTACCGTGAAGTACTCAGCAAGCAACAAACCGTAAGTCCCTGCAAAACTCTTGTGTTTCACGTAATCTTTTCTATTACAAAATCATCCTGCTTATTCCCTTTTTTGGGGTCACGGGAGTCTGCCGTTGACTGTTTTCAGCACACATTGGGCGAGAGGCGGGGTACACCCATGACAGGTTGCCAGTGCATCGCAGTAAATGTATACAAATGTTCATGAATTTAAAAAGTATGGGTTCTTTTTTTCTGTTCATTGAGATCTACCAATAGAAGAGCATACAAAACATTTTTATTGGAAATACAACATTGATTGCAAAAACTAAAGCCATCTCCATAAAAAGACATTAAGATGAAAAAGCTCCAATTCTGTGAAATGCACCTTCAAGGAATTTAATTTCTCTGCATTTTTTTTACAAACATTCTGCATTTAATGTATTATAAAATACTATATAATTAACATTTTTACAGCTACAATGTTCGGGTTGATTTATTTTTATTTTTTTATTTATTTACTTCCCTTTTATTCATTGCTGAAATGCTTCTTTGCAGTTGTGCACTTTGTGCCAATTAATGTATAGTAGATAAATACAGCTAAAATAAAAATTAAGACTTTAAATTTCAATACAACCAAAACAATGTGTTGATTCAGTGCAGCCTGGTAAAAATGCCTTGGTTGGCTGCAGACCCATGGTTTACATCATTTTGATCAAAATCTTACAAACTCTTCATGATTCGTCTCATTTTATGAAATTACAACAGATTTTCTAAAACTTCAAAACCAAATGAGTGTAATTCCAAACTGACTATGGAATCCATTACATACTGACTATGCAATAATATTTAACAATCTATGATGTACGTCATGATTGAAAGATTTTCTATTAGCTACATCTGAAAATTGACAGACACTGTCTCTTTTGCAGCTGATGGTGTACGTACAGAAGGTGCTCAACAACCGTAAGGTCCAGGAGCAGCAGATGGCCATGGCAAGACAGGGTATGCTCCTCAACCAGCTGGCCATGCAGAATGGTCTAACAGGCCCCATGAATCAGATGGATCTGCTGGGCTTGTACCAGCAGCTCGGGGCACTCCAGGGCCAGCTGGGCAAGAACCCCGGTCCATCTCAAGGCCTATAAATAGTCACGCCCATCCACAGCTGGACTGATACAGTCGGGACACCTACTAAAGCGCCGAGGAATCCTTGGACTTATAATAAGGTTTTTTTGGCAGTGCAGTAATTTTCTGTAAATAGCCTTAATGTTATTCAAGATCTTTTTCTTCTCATACTTATTTAAATTCAGATATGCTCCCCAAATGCTTTTAGGCATTGCCGGTTTCTTTCCCCTTAAATAAGGGGTGTGCATATATAAATAATAGAGCACAGCGTGATTGAGGAGGGACCATAGTGTTTCTGTGGTGTAACCATAGACAGGATTTAGCCCAGTTAATATTTCTATGCTACTAAAACTACAGTCATTTCTTCACGGTGATTGTTACTGGTCGAGATGGCAAAAGCACCGGAGGTACTGCAGTGGACACCTTAAACGTCACGTCAAGTTGAATGGCCTTATGTTAAGCAGTTAGATCTGTTAAATGGTTTTTAAATCAAAATTTTCTAAACTGCTTTTTAGATATTTACATTTGTTCTGGCTTACCATGTTATGGAATGTCTGTGTCGTTAACTGCTTGCTGAATTTCTCTTAACTTTTGTAACTTCAGACTTCTTGTGTAGTGTTGCCTAGCATAATGTCGTGCGTACTGTTCATAATTTCACATTCTTCTTTTTATTACCTGCTCAATTCCCACCCACTTGTGTTGGGTTCACACCTGATTTAGTATCTGTGGTTCAATAGAAGTTTAATCTGATCCGGAAATGTGACCCCCTTTTGAAGGGGGGCACATTGCCATTTCATTGAGGATTCAAAGACGTTTGATATCCAATGTGTGGCATTCAAGAAATGTAGAAGAAAGCACCATGATTTTCTGCCATCCATACAAACGGCTACTTACTATTTAATATCACATTTAAATAAAGTGACCAAAAGGATTAAATTGTTGTAAAACTTGTTCGTTTTCTTGGAATTGAGGTTTGTGTTTGGAAGTTAACCCTCGGAAGTCTCTGCACGCACTGATGTGTGTGCGTGAATCACACCGTCTTTTTTGAATTAAGTAGGGATGGTACAACCCACCTATTGTTTAACTCTCATGTGCAAGTTTCAAAAAGGTTATTAGTTTTGACATTGGTGGATGATTCAAATGAATATGACAAGAGTTATGACATATGTGCAAGGTAATTCAAATTAAAATGTGAGAAAATGTGCAATTGTCTTTCAGTTTCGTTTTACAGACTCCAAATTGGTTCCATCAGCACCATCTAATGGTAAAAAGATGATCCTTGGAAGTACAAGACCTGTGATATGGCTTTTGTTTTGTTCTATTAAAAAAGACTTCTGTCACAAACAAATGCTCAATGGATCTAAATTTATTTTTGTACATTTTTAGGATTGTTGTGAAATTACTATTTAATGTAATTTAAAAATATTGGTAAAATCTGTACCAAAAAAAAATAATAATCAAGCATTGCCACAAAAAACTGAAGGTATGTTTTTAGAGCACATTGTAAAGTAGTTAAAACGCTCAAAATGCCCCGGACTTCTAAAGGACACTAGTGCATCTTGTACTGTAGTAGAGGTACTACAGTACCAGCCCCCACCACCACCACCAATGCTTATTATACTCAACATGGCAAACACAAGGTAATGAAAATGTAACAAGGTCTCCCAGATAAAGATTTCAAAGCAGACTGGGGCTTCATAATGTGACTCAGCAGGCCAATTACCCTTCAAAAAATCAAATTCCAAGCTCAGAATTATCATAAACCAGTAGGACTCTGGTACGCACATCCACTCTTTGGAAAGGTCTGCCCAGAAGTGGTCTTCATGGAAGAGTGGTACTGTGTCTGCAGGCAACAGTGAAGAATGGTAGAGGTTCCTTGAACATTTGGGACTGAATGTCTGCAAAATAAAAACCTGGTCAGGATTAGGGGATCTTGGTGTTGAGACAAAATGGCAGATATCATCTTATCCACCTCATAAGATCATCAGGGAAGCCTCATATTTTACTCTGGTTGTGTGTTTGGGGGTCTTCGTCCTGCTGCACTCATTAAGAATCTTCAGAATAAAGAAGAACAAGACGTTCTGGAAGTGATGCCATGTCCCCCACAGAGCCCTGATCTCATAGAGTGTGTCTAGGATTACGCGAAGAGACGGAAGGATGTGAGAAAGATCTGAGTTCTCTAAGATGTTTGGAACAAAGAAAGAGTGGTTCGTTTGATTTCTCCTGTTTATTAACTGTATTTCATTGGTGAATAATAATTAATGCTTCGTTTGTTAACTAAATGTTCAAGAGAACTTTCTAATTCGTTCAATTGGTGGCAAACACTGGGTCAAATAATGCATGGAAGGATTATGCATTTGTGCATGTCTTTCTAACGCAAGGGGAAACTAGAGAATTGGAATCTACAGCCGTTTATCTATTGTGTCTTTTCTGCAGCTTGCTAATGCTTTTATTTCTTTAGCTGCCAGGGCTTTTCTCCACGTCTTTTCCATTCGCCCCATCAAGCCCAAGTCTCCCTCCCATGAGGAGTTTGCATTCACAGCTTGCAGAAATCTGCCAGAAGAGAAACACTACAGCTATTGCAGATGTTGATCCCATCCCTGGAATGCCCAGATTAGCGCTGAGCTAACTTTGCAGCACCGGGCAGCTGTTCTCCCATCTATCCCTGCATGTTAAAAGCTGCTTCCGTTCACAGGAATAAAACAAGTGATCGTCTGAGCGCTGCCAAACCCAGAATGTTGTTCAGCCATTTGACGGTGGGAGGAGTAGCAATGTTTGTTCATCTGAATTTTTGTCTCTTCACATTGTTCTTGTGTGATGTCATTTAACAAAAAGCTTACAGTAAAAAAAATTGGTTCTATGTAAGCTGGCTTGTAACCATAGGGGAACTTTTTTGACATCTAGAAAATGACATCTAGTAGCAACCACCATGAAATAACTTTGGCATGATATGAAAGGATCAGGATCTGTATATTGCACATTAAAACATCAAAGAACTATTTTAGAGCCACAAGTACCAAAAAGGCCATAACGGTTCGGTACTGGGCCGTGGGTCATTTGGTATTGGGCTGCACACAAAGAAAAAAATATTTCAGTTTGATTTCTTACCCGAGTCTTAATGATGTTTTATTTTGAAAAGTGGAAACTCTCTGTTACATCCGCATGTCAAGTCCTCGACACCATAAGTCACGTGATACATCCCGCTAAATTAAATTAGCATATGATTATACATTGGATTTACGTTCATTGTTATTATTATTATAGAGAAAATACTACAGTTTAATGCCGATCTTGTCATTTTATTTTGTTTTTACCTGCTGCCACAACTTTAGATTGGGCCGTGAAAATATTGTCAGACAATCAACCGATCCGTGGTGCACAAATGGCTGTGGACCACTGCTATAAAGCAAAACTAGTGGTATATGGCACTTTAAGTCTTCTAAAGAACTGTTCAAGAGTGCTTAAGGGGTTCTATAAAGCAAAAAAGTGCTACATGGCATGTTAAATCTTCCAAAGAACTGGTAAAGAATCAAAAAGTCCTCAAGCATTTCTTTAAAGCAAAAAACTGCTATATAAAATCTTCAAACCACCAAAGAATCAAAAAGAGCTTAAAGGGTTCTTAAAAGCAAAAAAAATGCTACATAGCACCATCAAACCTTTGCAGATCCAACCAGTGAAGAACCAAAAACAGCTTAAGGGTCTTAATGAAAAACCTTCAAACTGGCAAAAAAACCTGAAAAACCATTTTTTAATGATATAATTAACTAACCAAGCTTTTTAAAAACCAAATTAATAAGTAAATTTGGCATCTTCTTGTAAGAATTGAGGCGTCTCGTTAAAAATAAAAAGCTACTCAGATTCAATAGTCTACTTTCATTTTATGAGAACATCACCAAGTCCACAGCCACTTTGAAATGAACCATTTCTTAGGTGCATGGTGTCTTCTTCCGGCCGTTCAGATGCATTGCACAGTGAGTGGTTTTTTATGAGAGGCATCAAGGTCAATCTTTACGAAAAGAAATGAATACATACTGCATATATACAGTTTATTAATTTGTCTGTAAAGATTTTCCTCAGGTTTGACCTTGACGCCCACCAATACAACACTGTCTTACATTGTTTCGTCGCTGTAGTAGGATGTTGATTTAAATGCCTCTACAGACTGCACAGGGAGAACTTTCCCACAGGTTCTGTGAGCCAAGAACTGTCTTTTTACATCATCAGCTCACATCCGCATCTCTGGAGACGCTGCTGTGATGTTCTGGAATTTTACCATAGATAAACAACTTTTCACAGATTGCCTGACCACCCCTTGCGTGAATATATTTTTTTTAAAAGATCTCTCAACTTTCTTGTGCTTTGTCTGGAAAGTGTTTAATAACTAAAATGACTTTTAGCCTGTAGCTACTAGCCAGCGATACAGCATGGATAAGTTGCAACTGAAACTGCAATTCCTTGACTGACCACTTGAGGCTGGTGTCAGAAGTAAGCGCATTAGCTTTAACACCCATGATTAAATTCTCACATTTACAGCGGAAACAAATACTTTTTTTTAAAACCTGGTTTGATGAAGTTTCATAAACAAATGTTAGGGTGGTGAAACTGTATTCCTCGTGATTAAATACAAAATACAGCTGACCAATTGTGGTGGACTGGCTCCACCCATTTTAAGCCTTACCACCTGGTCCCACAAACCAAAAATATGATGGTGAGGCCTGCAACTTTGAGAACAAGTGGAAATGTTGACGATGGAACAAGACTAGAAAATGAAAACAACTAGAATCACAGCTGCGTTTTTCCTTCCAAAAACAGAGTCAAATTAAATAACTGTTTTGTTTTATGAAGTGAATAAATCCAAATTTCTCAGTTGAGAAATGATTTGTGATGATCCAACCTCTTTGAATAAGTTCAGAGTCTGTTTTGTTAGTGTTTCCTGTTGACGTGTTAAATGGAGATGTTAACAGCGAGCATTTCAAATGAAATATGATCATGTTCCAAATCAAGCTTTATACATGGTATAGAGTCAAGACACAGTCTTCTCAGTGTTTCTCAGATTTTAATTGGTGCAGATAAACCTTGTAATTTACGGTTACTGACAACCAACAATATCAGAACAATTTCATCGTCAGCCACCAGGTCAAATGTATCCTCCCTAAATGATTTCAGTACAATCTGCCGTTCCAAATGACTTCAAGTTCATCACAAAATAGACTTTGAAATAAATAAATATATTTATATGTAGATTTATAATTATACTTTATAAGTAGAAAATAAATATATCGTACATCTTATAAATAGTCTATATTTACACATCTTTCACTTACATTTGAATAGTTTTCCTGAAGGCCTAAACATTAGTCTCTCTGTCAGTTGACCAAAACCTTCAGCAAGTTCTATACATGATCCCTGCTTTCTTTGAAAGTGGTTTCTTATATTTTTGCAGTTTTTATAAAAAAAAAAAGACAAGCTTTACATTTTCCTGAACCTTTAAAACTATTTTCTATTTAAATGTGTGATTGTTTCAATAGAAACTGGTCATTATTTTTCAAAGCATGTCTCTGCTTTTAAGTGCCTTTAAAGGTGTGGCGTTGAAAAAGCTTAGCATTCGTCCTGCAGGATGGTCGGGGAATACTCCCCATGTCCATTTTCTTGGTAAGTGCTGTGTTACATCACAAGTTCGGTCTGAGGGTCACCAGAATGGGGACGCCTAGTTACATCCTAACAGTCAACAGAAGTTTTACTTCATACTTTGAGGTGACCGATTGCTCAAGAAACAGTCCAAGTCTCTAGTTTTCAGCAACAACCAAAGTGTGGAAGACCCAATGACTCCAAAAAAACGGTTTCTGCGTGATGCATGTCCCAAGGGTCTGAAGTCACCTATTCCCCAAGACATCTTTTGGCACCAGCTATGGATGCAGGAATGCTCCCTCTGCTCTGTAGTTTAAAAAGCATTAGGCAGAGGAAACAGAGCCATCCAGGACACACACATACTGTTTATCTCAATCACCATTGGAGAGGGCCTCCTCATTTTGGACCAGAACCTAAATACAAACAGCTGTGATTCAAGAGATGTAGGGTCGGTGTTTCCTAATGTCCTTCAGCGTCCATCTTTCCCATCCTGAAATCCCATTGTGCATCTCCAACACAGTCACTCCTCTGGGTGTTCTGGTCACCTATGCTGGAATAAATCTCTGTAAGCTTGGGGTATCTTTTCGATTTCAACAGGTCTGGGCAGAAAGTGAGTCAGCTTCTGGTGCTTTTTAGTCCTGCCGCCCTCTCGAGGCGAGCCGTCCTTGTTTAGTGCCACATAGTAGTACCTCCCAGTGTCTACGTGCTTGTAGAGCGTGGAAGCGTAGGTGTTGTACCAGTTCTCTTCAAATTGTTCGCGGAATACACACTCCGCAGTCAGCTTCTTCTGCGAGATAATCACAAAGAGACAAAACGTATTACTTAAAGCAAGTATGACCGCCATTAAGGGTGCACAATTCTACTTCCATAATGCTTCCTGCCCCCAAAGAATTCTATTTGAATATACCCAGTGCAATGAAAGATAAATTGTACACGTATAATGCGAGTGATGTTTGACGTTTTCAGAAAATAATCACAGAGGTCCGATTCTTGGTTGTTCACAATCTCAGGAAGGCTTCTGTTCCATCCATATTTGCAGATCCTCGTAGTCATCTAAGTGTGTGTAGAATGGCTAGCCGACGCAGGACCTTAATGGGCTTCTACTTTAGCCTCTCCTTTGTTGCATTGGCTTTGTGTTTTGGTGCTCGAGGTTCAATACCCTGCCCATTTTTATTAAAATAATTTGATTGTTCAAGTCTATCATCTCCATGATGTGGTGCATTTGTCCTGCCTTATATTGTTTTTATCTCTAAGTTTGTGGATTGAATTGATGTTTTGAGGTTCACTGGCCCTATTTATCCACCACTGAACACCAAGAGTTGAAATAATGTCAAACAGCTTGATTTTGTCCTTAACATTTTCACCCAATTCTTCTCTGAATCATTCAGATGTTCTTTTGCTGTCTGCAGTATAAGCTTTCTTGATCAGGGCGCAGCTGTATTTTAGTCGATCACAGTGTGTGTCATCATCTCATCGTGGAAATCCTCTGTGTAAATCCTCGGTTCCTAACTGAGATTAGGAGTCTTATTTAAATGAACATTTATTCAATTTTAATAAAACTTATAAATAAAGCAATCCATAACAAAATAAGTGACAAAAAGGGGCAAGATTGAAGACCTACATAAGACAGGTTGGTTAAAAGCTAACAACAGTTGGTGAGATAATGTATATGAAGCTCAGTTTAGAAGATACCTTGCAACCAGAAATAGCCGAATGAAAATGAGGGCAAATAATTATTCAACCCACACTTGCAAATCAGTTTAGAATGCTTCATATGTTGTCAGACGTTTAAAACCAAACAGCTTTCAAATAAATATGTTCCTCTCTGTAAATGCGTACAGTCAGGTAGGAGCCTCATGGGAGTTAGATCGCTGCTGTGTTGTGTTGTGTTAACGTTGTCATCTGTTTAAAACTAAATTCAGAGCTCAGTTAGTGAAAATCAGTAATAAACATAAGCTTTTGATGTCTCCAACCCCTCCCCATTCAGCTGTTCTCCAGATCTCGTGATAGCACACTTAGCATAGCTTAGCATTGCCTAATGAATCTAAACAAATGAGTTCCCATATAAAATGTGACTTTGAGTCCTATTGAGTTAATACCAGAGGAAAATGAAAGGTTTATATATTGTGGGCTCATTTACCTAAATACTATCCTGGAATGGAGTATAGTTCCTAACAATATCAGCGTACCAAAGATATTTTAATTTCTGCTGACTGGTCTGAAGCAAAAATGCTTCTCCAGATTTGGAAAACAGCTGAAAACTTTAACATTTTTAAAGCACATATTTCGGAGAAAGGGTCAATGTTGACAAAAAGTTGAGTGTTCCTTTAATGCTAAAAAAGATTGTTATTTGAATAAAACGTATGGCCTTATGTGTTTGCATATAGGATTGAAAGTAACAAATACTTCCATTTAAAGTCATCTAGTCCGCAAACTCCATCCAAAAGAGAATTATCATAGGGCTAATCTTCCCACTTTTGTAAAACACTGGTAGAAATAAGCTCAGGAACAGGACCTGCGCATCTAAACTTGATAACCCTGATCTACAAGGTGTTACATGAGAATTGGTTTTAAGCTTTGAGCAAGAGCATGTGCAGACTACATGGTACTGTTTCTTTCTCATAGCGCACGGTTTACCATAGTCATCACCATCACAAATGTGTGGAGTGGAAAATACCTAGAGGCCAGTCAGCAGGTGCTTGCTGCACCAGAGAAAGGAAAGTCATTAGCTTAGATTAGCTTTGCTGTTTACACCCAAAATCATTCTTCAGAACTGTTAACCTTTTTCGTCTGCGTCCCTTATGATGCAACACGTACTGTGATACAAACAGCAGCTTGAAGGAGTCTGTGTGGGCTGCTACTACTAGAGCACTGACAGACTTCCATGAGCAATGACTCTGGGTTTAACAGGTGAACATTCTCTGGCCGACTACACTGTTGAGGACAATAGAAGAAGTTGGGACTATATCTTGCTTACTGCCAAAAAGCAGTCATGCAGTGGGTCAGGTTCAAGTCTTGGTGTCCAGATGATACATTAGATATCAGTTTTTTTTTTAGGATGAGTCTAAATTTTGATTTAATCATTTATAAAACAAACATTAGAGGACATGAAGTTAAACAAAAAGTTATTAATTAATGTTTAATTCCATCAGCCGATAAATTCATTAAACTGATTAATGTTATGAGCTGAAAAACTAATAATTACTACTTATTTTTCAAGAGAACATAAAAAAGACCTTTAAAATTGTCTTTTCTTTAAACCACTTAATTAATTCTGAAACTTTTCTATGAGCACATCTATGTTTATAAAGACCATTTGTTAGAAATTGCTTGTTGAGTTTTTTTTTAATCCATAAATGTTGAAGCTAACCAAATGTGAAACATATTGACAAGTTTACACCAACACCAATGCTCTTGACCACTAGGAGGCAGCTAGTTTAAGCAATATTTGAGATATTTCCGGAACATTGCTGTTTTTCATTACATGTAGTGTGGTTTTCAAATATTTTTGAAAACTTTAATGAAATATTAATACATTTCCAGCTCACCTCTTGCCTCTCTTGGTCCTGTGACAAACCCACAGTTAAATTCTGTTTCTTGCTTCTTTTAGATGTGTGATTTCTTAAAATATAAGAGATTATTTCCAACTTCCCTTGTCTCGTTTTTACCATAATCAAACAAACAGAATTCACCAATGTTCAACATTATGTTAAAATTTTAATTTATATAGACAATAAGTAACAAATATGACATTTATATAAACCAAAAATGCAGCAAAACATACATTTGTAAAAATTCTAATAATCAAGCACGGTTAACTTTAAAAAGGTAAAGGTTTTGAGTACTGATAAATTGGTGAGGTTTACAGTGTGGACTGGACAACATTTGACAACAGTGGAGATTCTATTTTTGTTTCAAGTTTGGTTTCAGGTGGTTACTTGATCCCAAACAAAACAAGGCATGACTATATGGCAGCTGTGATTGCTATAGTGAGTGGAGGCTGTCAGTTGGAGCAAAGACAACATGACCCATTCCTCATAATCACTTCTGGGATGGTCCTCCAGCCTGTTAAGTCTGTGCTAAATGCAGGAAGTGATGGTCTGTCATTATTTAAATAACTTATAAGTGTAAAGTTACGAATGTCAATCTGTTGATTGCTTTTCAACTATTGTTACACGGTCAAAACTGGTTGATTTCAATAACGTGTTGCTAACTCCCAGTGAAGATTTTCTCCTGAGGTTAATGAAACAATGCAGTGAATCAGAATCTTCAGGTGTCTGGACTACGATTGCATTTACAATCTGCTTTAATAGGATGTTATCCGGTTACATGTGAAGTCATCTCTTCTTGCATTAAATACGTTAGTTTAACTGGTTAGTTTTAACTTTCTGGGGCCCCTGCTTATTGTCTGTGGAAATCTGATAGCTTGTTTCTCTCGCAAGCATGGCAAAGTCTTCAGAGGGGGAGGCAAGATGACTTTTTCTATATATGGTTCTCTATGCAAGCATTCAAAAAAAAAAGTAAGTCAATTCTGGTACTAGCTTTTATCTCGTGGATTCTGTTACAATTAGCACTCTAGAAGAGGACAGAATGGTCCTTGTGCAACACAGATATAAGAGAGAGAAGCTCTCAGCTCGTATATCTACGATATGTGGATGTGTATATGTTACATGCTTCATGTGTCTCTGGAAAATATGTAAATATTTTAAGCACAGAGCAAAATTAAGTGTTCGTTTTTTTCCACGGTGAGATCAAATGTGTTGCCTGAGAGGATGTTCTTTGGTTAAAAGTTACAGAGATAAAAACAAGGTTACTGCACTGATCAGGGGTCAGGGTTTTCACTGCTTGTTTTGTCTGGTTAGGTTTCTTGCACATCAACATCATATGGAGAACAGACTATGAGCTGGTGGATGGGTAGCTGCTCGCTCCTCCTTCCAGCTCAGACTGCATTCTTATTAGGAGCCTTTAAAGGGCTGAACCTTCAGACTGTGGAGATTGTTGTGTACAAGTTCTGAAGAGTTTGACTTACCGACCCATAGAGTTCACCTTTTTCATTCATCCCCAGATAAAGACCAGCGTCCACACCTCGTATGCTCACCAGCCCCACAGCCAGACTGATGAACTCCAGAATACCTGCCACACAACAACATTTGTCAGACAATCACCAGACACTTTTACAACTGCAGGACAGCTGTACATCACCAGCGCAGTAAAAGAGGACTTTTCTCAACCCCCTTTTCCCAAGAGAATCATTTTCCTCTGCATTGCATATTGTTTACTATTCCAAACTCCATCCAAGTTGCTAAAAAAATTGGCAAATGCTCAAATAAAGAGTGTGTGCAAACATTTATATTTATCCAAAATGACTTCAGGTACGCAAAATCAACAAGCGATTCATAACTGTGCTCAAATAAGGGCTGCTAAGGACCCAACTGCTGCTTAAAATGTCTTTTCACCTTATGCTGTTAAATGTCTGAAGGTTTATGAAAGCACTTTTTATTGCAGGTTTTTCTTGTGTCATGGTTTGAACATTATTTACTGTGCTTTTACTGTGGTTTTATCATGCTTATCCATCCCCTGTTTTAGAGCCTCGCTGAAGAAGAATTTCTGTCACTGTTTCAAGAGAATTATTCTTACCAGAAAATAATACTTGCTGTAAAGTTCCTTTTGGATAGGAAGGGGAAGTGGCTAAATCTGACCTGGTTTGGGTGAATGAATGATTGATTCTGTGATAGCAATGGGGAGCAATCAAATCAAATGTTTTTATAAAGCACTTTTATGCAGATTCTTCAATGCAGCTTCACAGAAGGAGGAGCCTAATATATTATTTCTAGTATGAGCAAGTTTTGTGGAAAGAATGGCCATAGTTTTATGATGTTAAAGTGTTTATTTAGGATAATGTTTTTGACAATCCAGTTGTCAAGTTTTAGTATGTTTAATTGGCCTAGGGCACAGGTTTTAGACAAGTGGGATAGTGTGCTGTCTAAGGCCGATTCACGTCATACTTGACTTTTTCACTGGACTCTCCAGTGATTGTGGGATCAGTTTTTAGTGGGTTTTCCCCGGGAATGACAAACAATGAAGCATGGGTAGAAACCAATGAGCTGTTCTAACCACACCAAAGATTTTTCCTGGCTTGGCTGTCACTTGAGAAAATTGCTTCTTATTTATATAAAGTTAAACCTTTCTCAAATTTCAAAAGCTTACAATCACTTTACTTTTGTTGTAGGAGGGTATTACTCTCGATTCTAAATTAATTGGATGCTGTCACCTTGTTGGTTATGGTTTGAATCAAGTTTAAGCTTGCTTGGTGGCGCAGTGGGTAGCACTGAGGACTTCCAGTTCAAGGCTCGCCTGTGACTTTCCTGGAAGGAGTTTGCATGTTCTCCCCGTGCTTGTGTGGGTTTCTTCCGGGTACTCCAGTTTCCGCCACAATCCCAAAAACAATTTCAGAATAATCTGAAATTTTGCTAAGGTGTGATTGTATGAGTGAATGTGTGTGTTGCGCTGTGATGGACCGGCAAACCCCCGTGACCCCGAAAGGGAACGAGCTGGGTTAAAAGATGAATCATTGAAATCCAAAGCTGCAAACTTTTATATATTTCTAGACATCTGCAACAAAGTTTGGCACAATGAGAATAGCACTCATTCATTCATTTTCCAACCCGCTTATTCCCTTTTTTGGGTCACGGAGGTCTGCCGGTGCCTATCTCCAGCGCACATTGGGCGAGAGGCATGGGTACACCCTGGACAGGTTGCCAGTCCATGGCAGAGAATAGCACTCATACAGTCTAACTATGGTTAAACCCTGAACTAGTTGCTCTGCTAAGAGATGTCTAACCAGTACATAACTTATCTATCGGAAATTCTTCCAGAGGACCTGACTGAAGCCAAGGAGGTGACTGTTGAGGATTCTAGTTGAATGGTGAAATCATGCTGAACAGTAGAAATGGCATGAATAACAAGCAGCTGTTTTGCAATGTTGCTGAGGACTCTTCAAATCTGCTAAGATGTCATTCAGGTAGTGTGCGATATGGGTTCATACCATTGAGTCATCAATGATAATCACCTGCGAGTGACTTCTTTGATTAAAACAAACCCTTGGTGGGTTTGCTCTGGTTCATTTTTGGTCAATGTTTAGTAAATGTGAACTCTAACACATGGACCCAGGTTGGAACCTCACAAGTGGACCAACACTGCTAAAAAGATTGGTTTTGGTCAGCTTCCAAATGAACCCTTCTGTGGTTTGATTGTAGTATGAACACAACATGGACCTAAACATATCAAATCGGACCAAAAAACAAGAAGTTATTCAAGATTAAAAAAAACTGATATTATACAAAAAGTTATATAATACTTCATAATCCTGGTGCTTAACCAGTTAAGTTCTTTTCGTGAACTCTCATTTGGAAAGGTACCATTTGTACATGTTCAAATCATTTCACACCAGATCTTTATATTCTGTATCTTTAGGTGAATTGAAACCAGAAACATTATTGGTTAAGTGACTCTTATTGGTCAGTTCACTCTTCCAGGTACAGCACGTGTACCAAGTACGGTGCACCAAAAAACTCAATCATTTACATACTACTAAATAACTGTATTTTAGGTAGACTTCTATTGTCTCCTGGTTAAATAATGTCACTATAACTGTCCCGCTTGCTATACAGTGACCACAGTGATTGTGTTGATGTAGGGTTAGGGGCCGTGGACAGATCGATCTGTACCCGCCCCTTTTCTGCAGGCTACAATGAGACCTTTCTCATTTCTAGGCTTCAATTTTAGCCCAATCTCAGTTCACAAGCAACTCTATGTCAGCTGTCCTTCATGTTTTATTGGGGAGTTTATGCCCAGGTTCCTTGCATGGCCCTCTGCTTTAATGGGCGGCTCGCCTATACACTTACACACCAAACCCACAAAAATCTAATTTAAAAAATGCATACAAAAGTTTCCAAAACTCTATCCTGTAGCTTTCTCTTTAAAACTGTACACAAATCAGCATTGTGTCAAGGTATCCTATCACTGAGCATTTGTGTCAGCTTGATCTTTGCAGAAACCAGCTGTTCACATGCTTTTGATTAAAGACCAAAGCAAAAAGCACACCTTTAACCAGCACCTGGACTGAGTATGTTGTGATTTGCATGCCAAATGACGACACAGAAAACCAAAGCTGGGTTAAGCAGAAGCACATTTCATATGCATTCAATCAAAGACATTGCCAGCTTGCAACATTACCGACAAACGACTTGTATTTGCCAAAAGAATGCCAGAAACATGACCGCAGACCACCCAATCCAGTAAAGCAGCTTGTCTCAGCCTAAAAACAAGCTATTACCACTGGATTCCACAGTGGTCATGCTTTAATTTAGAGCTATTCTTGTTTTGTAAGCGAGGGCTGCACCTGCACAATGATTACGGATCACAGCAATGCAAAAAATGCTCATGTCTGGGCTCTGCTATCATTTGTTTATCATTGTAATAGCAAGCAGTTCTTGACTGATTTATTAGCACTGTAATTAGTAGTGTCTGTGCCTGTGTCGGCCAGAGTCCTTTGAAAGGGGTTTCAGAGAAAAACAGCCTCACGCTGTGAGCTTGTTTTCCTCAGCAGAGAAGCACCTGCATCCCTTGACCCTGCTCCACGGTTCGCCGAGGGCAGTTCCAGTGTAAGTCTTAAGAGATTTGCTGCGCTTGCCTAAAGGATGGACTGACACTGTGATACCAGCACATTAATAGACACCTAATTCACCAGGACTTGTGGAATTACCAATATCAGGTTGGTTTTGCAATCCTGGAGCATTTTACACTCTGATGGCTGTTTTTGGATTATTTTGAGAGATTTCGTAACTCACCAACTCTAATAATGACACTGTTCATAAATATATTTCAAGTTCAGATACCTTTAATTTTGAGAGATTTTGCAAAAATTCCCAAAATCTACATGCTCTCAACAACACATATTACGCATGAATGTGCAAAAATTAAATTAATAGCCATATCAGATCTGACACAGGTAATGTTTGGAACTACTAATGTTTGAAACTAATGAGACATCATAGAGAATCCACAAAATAAGTTTCACTGGTTTTGAACCACTTTGAAACACATCAGGATAATGGTGCGCCTAATTATTTACACCAGGGAGTCAGCAGAGGTTCTGACTGCAATATAGTGTCTTGTTTTTAGATTCTGCCTTTGGTTTTGAACCCAGCGGAGCTTTTATGACAATTGGAAATAGGGTATAGGAGAAAAATTATTCTTGAAGGAAATGCGTCCACAAAATATGATGACGTTCTAAAAGCTTTGCATGATCAAAATTGTTTGAAACCTCTCTTTAGCCATATTTAATATTCAGACTAATGTGAAGGAAATTATTGGCTGCTAGTAGTCAAGAAGTTTGCTTCATTAGGATCTTAGGCACCTAACCGGTTTCAGTTAAGTCTATATTAGCATCCATTTATTTCTTTAGTTGTTCGTAGTAGTACTAGTGAAAAAATATTCATGAAAAATGTTTAATTTTATTCAAGAGTATAATTTTCAAAATGTGAAAGTTTAAGTAATCCACTATGGTTTTTGGCTTCCCATTTAAAAGTCAACCTTTAACGACACCATTGGTTAGTTTATTTTTATATTTATAATAAAAGCTTTCATTTGTTCAGCGGACACTTTCGTTTGTCTCAAAAAACGAAAAGTTATCCGTGCACCGCGTGGGAATATCCCAGGTGCGTTAATTAACACGCGGTAATAACCAATGAACGAACGATTGAATGAGTTCGAGCCCTCACCGAATCTACTGTGGTCCTGTCTGGTTCCGTGTACCGTCCCGTTAGGAAATATCTCCAGCTGGAAGCCGGTGCGGCAGTAGAGCTGCCTCCTGCGCAGGATGCCCTTCAGGTGGCCAAAATCCGTGAGGGATCCGCGCTGTAGCCTGCCCTCAATCAGACCCAATCTCTCATTCCAACCATCAGACAGAGGCACATTCCCCAACGCCGGAAAAGCCTGCAAATCCAAGTCGATGCCCCCGAGAAATGCAGCCACCTCTGCCATGGCTTTGAGAAACTTTGGGGGTTTAGAGAGCGGAGAGGAGAGAGACGCTCTTTTCATCTGATCAGACTGAACGAGACATTTATATAGACATCCATGTCCTCCCCGAGCCACGCCTGGATGACATCCCTGGCTGCTTCTCACCTTCAGGATAACTCTCCCAACTGATGCCTCCCTCCCGACTGGGTCGTCTTCTGTGTGTCGGAGAGAAAGATTGTAAGTTTATCTTATAACTGTACCCCTCAAAAAACGTTGACAACAATCTGCGTGCACGTGGAGAAAGGGGTTCTCGTCTGTGTTGCTCTGCTCTCTGTCTGCCAGACCCAGATAGACCTCAGTCTCCCTCGCACACTACACGAGTGTTGTTAGGTTCAGACTGCGTCTCAAATTCTTCCCAACTCCCAGAATGCCTTTTTAGGAACTTGCGGCAACAGTGCATTGGACAACTTTTGGGGTCTCACAGGTGCATGCCTAAATGAGTCAGCAACTTATTTAAGCCCATGCAAGACATGACAGGTGGTCTAAGGTTCACAACACCCAAGTGCCAAAGAGCTGTCAGTGTGTTGCATATTGTTTCTGACAAAAAAAAGTTTAAACAAAGTTAAATAACTATGTTTAGATTGGATGATGTATATGTATATGATTTGAGATACAGCACTGCGCAAAGTTTTATGCAGGAATGAAAATGTGCTGTAAACAAAAAAGGCTTTCAAAAATTTAATAATTGAACTTTATTTTTTACCAATCTTCTTATCAGCTTGTTCTTTTTTGGGGGCCATAGGGGTCTGCTGGTGCCAGCTAACGTCAGGTGAGGGTACACCCTGGACAGTCCATCACAAGGCAACACACACATTCACACCTAAGGGGAATTTAGATAATTTAATTAACCTGACGCATGTTTTTGGGATTGCGGGGGAAACTGGAGTACCTGGGGGAAATCCAAGCAAGCACGAGGAGAACTCCTTCCAGGAAGGTCACCCGACCAGTAACCTTCTAACTGAATGACCACAATGCTACCCACTGCGCCACCGAACAAAAGAGTCAATTCAACCAGGGCTCTGTGAGGGACATACATAACCTTCCAGTATTCTGGATCTTTACACTGAAGATAGTTCTTGATGACTTTGGTTGTATGTTTGGGGTCATTGTCCTTCTGCACAATAAATCAAACAACTCCCTGATGGTATTGCACGATGGATAAGTATCAAACTATTTCTCACCATTGAGAACACCATTAATCCTCACCAAATGTCCAACTCCATCCTTCACTGTTGCCTGCAGACACTATTTAAAATCACTGCTTTGCACTACAGTCAAATATTTAATATTTTTGACACTGGTATACCTGGTTCCCTGGTTTCTGTTAGTTTCACTGCTGTGTATCGTTCCCTTGGGTGAGCACTGCATCTACGATACTGAACATTACCTATTTATTTGTGCTTTTTCTTGAAAAGAACTTGAACAGCACAATTTGTACCCCTGACTACTTTAAAATTGTTATGTGTATATAGTGTATAGAAACTGCCTTTTTCAACCTCACCTTTGTAGGAGAGTTTGGCTGTTTCTCACCCACGTTTAAGCATGGCTGTTTCTGTTTCAGTTCATGAATGGGTTTCAAGCTATAAGAGAATTGACATTATCATCTGTTTGGTGATCATACTATAATCCTGACGTTGTGCAAGTGTACTTATAATAATTGGTGTTGCTTTGTTGGCAATTCAAATTAAAATGTGAGACAATGCTCGCTCGTCTATCAGTGTCTTTTATAGACCCCATATCTGTGCCATCAGTGCCATCTAGGGGTAAAAGGAAGGGATTACTCTTAGAAGAATAATACCTGTGATATGGCTTGTGTTTTTCAAAGTTGTGGCACAAAAAGTGCTAGGAACAATGTAATCAGCTAATCAGTTTATTTAATGATCATTACTTAAACACTGAATGTTTTTGTTCTTAAATTTACTATTCACACCAATATATTTCTGATAATTATACTTTTTTATATGTTAAATTCTACTGTAGTATGAAGAAACTCCAATGAAAGTCCATCTAAAATAGCATTGTTACCCTCTCAAGTGTTCAGAAAGGTTTACTGAACAAAGGGAGTTCTCTTTTGTAACATTTGCATTTTAGTAGCAATGTCTAAAACATTTGTCTGAAATTGTATGCAGCTAACCACAAAAAATGCTGTCTACAAAGGCAGCCCTGTAGGTATTGACACACAGCCTCAGTCTGAAGTTTTTCTCCACCTCCCCGGTGTCAGCAGGTGTTTCCTCCCCCTCTCCATACCAGCTGTTGGTGATCTACAGGTACTATGCAAAAAAACAAGGGCAACTGATGGGTTGATGACGTACAGCAGTGCGTGATTTCGTTGCAGACGGAATTTCATAAACTGAAATGTATGCGTCACATGAAATAGCAAAGAGCAAGGCACAACATTCACATGGGTTCTTCTGTAGGAAATGATGCATGTTGAATTCTGCTGGAGGCGAAGCCACGCGCACGTAACAAATCAAGGGCAAAGGTGCATCTATAAAACTGGGATCAGTCTGTTTCTTTTAAAGTTTTGATTTCATGCTTTAAATTGTATTTTTAACATTCGTCAAAGTGACATTGGAAAGATCTTGATTTCATTAGATAAAGGAATGCTTTTTACTATTATATCGTTAGTACTAGCTAATCATTAAGTAACACTGTAGTGACAAAACAAGTTCAGTATTTATTTAATATATAACGAAAGCGTATAATTATGTACAGCGCAGTTAGTAAAGCAATTACATAACCCATTAAACAAAGTGTAATGGTTTTCTATTGTTTTCTTGGTGACTGGACCCAACTGGCTTGATCCCCATACAGTGTTCTGGGGTGGTTTCTGACCATTCTACTGATCATTGATTTCAATTCTTCATGGTGTAGTGTGTTACCAATTGTTTTCTTTGTGACTACATTCATGAGCTCATTTTTATGATCCTTCCTTGAAGCTTCAAGCCACAGTCACACTATAAAAAAAAATTTCACTGCATGTGATTGAGTGTCCGCCGACTAAACAACATGATAAAAAAATAAATGTTTTATTATATACTAACCCACTTGTTATTATTTCTATAAGTAACAGGTCTGATTCATGATAAATAGCCACATGGGTCACATGAATATAGAACCAGGAAATTCTCCAAATTCAGTTATTTACCAAATATGTGCATTTTTACTCTAAACTAATTGAAGCTCTGAAATAGATTGACCTCCAAGATATCATCACAAACTCATCAAATATGTAAAAAAAAGAAACTGAGAAAATTTACCTTTGCTCTTCTCATGGCATTCTAAAGATCTAAGTGATGCAACTTCCTGTAGAAAAACTGACTTATGGAAATTCCCCAGTTTTTCAGGAGGGGGATGGGTAACAGTAAAAAAATGGGATATGACTAAATGTTATGTAGATTTTATCAATATTTTAAATGTTAAATCTTGTTAAATTTGAAGTTTAAATAAGAATAGTATGTCATACACTTTGTTTATTAATAAGCAGTTTTAATGCTTGTTTATACATATAAAGTTCTACAGAAATAAATGGCACCCATTCAGCGGAATGCCATTCATACGTCATAAAATGCAAATTTGCTTCATATTAAGTGATTTAAAAGGCTCACAGACCTGACCTCGCTAATGTGGTGGCTCAAGTCACATCATGTGACCCGATATCGCAGTTCCTCGCAGCTGAATTTTCCGTCAAAGTGGAATTCGGAGTTGCAGCATATTGGCAGGATCTTCCACTTTTGCATCTCTGGATGTGATCACATTCAAGTCAATTGACTTTTTTCATAGAGTGAATGCAGCTTTAGAATTTCTACTTCTTCCATTTGCCAGTACCTTGTCGTAAAGCAGCTTATGGGAGCACAAATTAATTGATAGGCTCCCTTGGTCTTGTCCCTTGGCCCACTCTTTGGTCTTGATTAAGGTGGGAAGTTTGGGATCTGATTGAAATCTAAGCTAGTTAGCTGTATTTAAAAGATTACCTGTTATCGGAAATCTTCAAATATTTTTCTTTGCATTTTCATTATTAATTTGTGGTTAGAGCAAACTCTTGCTCTCAGTCTTGAAAATAAATACCTAAATTTTAAAGACTGAAGTTAACAAGATATCTTTTAGTTAAACGTAGTCTGGTAATGGATATTGTTTTGGTTCTGGCTTTAAAATGCTGCTTTTTACAACACATCGGTCGAGCGGTTTGGAGGATTCAATCAAACTGGAGACATCATATCTAACATTTAAAGAGCCCATATTATAATTTTGAAAGGTTCGTATTTGGTTTTGGGAGTCTCCAACAGCAGGTTGACACATGTGCATTTGTTTTTACAGAATTCCAATGAGTGTCAAATGATTAATTTAGTGTAAAACCCCTTGTTCATGTAATTCTATCTGGCTCAATTGCTGTTTTAAACAGTACATATATTTTTGCATGCTACAGAGAACACTACAGCAACTGTTATCATTGTACTTACTGGCTGTGGCAAGAAGAGGTCATCTTCTACTAAAAGCATTAGCTAGTCCAGCATTGTATGCATATTGGTTAGCATATCAATTTCCTGGGATTTAGGGCAGTAAGTTCAATCATCACAACACATCTTCTACTACTTTACAGTTCGCTCTAATAATTTACCTTTAAAACTGTTTTTGTGTGCTCAAAAATAGTTTTTTTTAGTTTAACCCCAACTTCTTTTTTTTTTTTACAAATATTTTTTAATTTCATTGCACAATAGTTCCACAACAATCCTCAAACCCACAAATGATACAATTCAGAGAAATTGACAATGAATATTTTGAATGTTTTATACCAAAAATCTAAAGTGTTGAAAAAGTAACAGAACAATGTGAAAAATATGTGTAAAAACAGTCGACCGTCTCCTAAATCTTATACAGTGTTCCAAGCACTTATTATGCCATGGTGCTTTTTTGTGCCAGAATTTTGAAAAACACAACCAACATCATTGCACATCCAAGGGTTATCCCTTCTTTTCACCAATAGATGGCACTGATGGCACGGATTTGGAGTCTGTAAAACGAACGTGAAAGACGATGCCATATTTTCTCATATTTTAATTTGAATTACTTTGCAAATTATGTGCCATAAAATATCAATAATATATAATATCAAAAGTAACCTCTTTGAAATCTACACATTATATTTGAAATCAAAATTAAACAATAGATGGGTTATGTCATTTCTACCTCAGTCATAACAGATGCTGCGATTGGTACATGTGCTCACAGTGCTCGCAGGGACTTCTAAGGGTTAAAGATGATAGATTTATAAAGAAAGTTAAAGAGCTAAGTTGTAACACTGCACGAAAGGTAATTTGAGAAATCATAATAGTGGCTGTTTAAATCCAAGAAAGCGAAAGCACCTCTGTATGATATCATCTGGTCGTATTTTACCCTTGTGTCCAGCACAGAGCCGAAAAATGATCCGTGCAGTGATCTGTTTGCAGAGCTGGATTCAGTGTTATTTTTTTCCATCAGTGAGACATAACAGGCTGGGTCTCTTCTTTCATGCAGGTGGTCTTCAAACTTCAGTCAAGGGCGAGAGGCATGTACAGCCTGGGCTGAGGGAAGACATGAACAGATGCATACGAATTTAAGTAATGGTGTTGTATTTCAACAAGTTTGCTTGGCTTGGCTGTCCCTAGTAAAGATAGTGTTAATTAATTTGTTTGCTTTGCCTAAAGCTCTAACGAATAGGTCTCTACAGGCCGCGAGCAGCCATCAGAGGTTGAGGAATTCCGTCTAAAACCAACATTTGTTATACAAATTAGTTTCATATGCTCCAGGTAAAGGACTCAGGAGGGGGTTATGGTAGTCGCATGTTTCTGTCCCTCAACCAGTCACCTCTCATGCACCCCTCTAAACGACGTTTATACATTATGTAGATGACTGTAAGTTTAGGTTTGTGCAACTTTTTCTTGGTTTGGGAAAATACGCCGGATAAACCTCTAAATAGTGATTTTGTTTGAGGGAAAAGGAATTGTATTTTTATTGGTATTATATGCCGGCTTCACTTTTCTTGGTGAGCAAACACCTCAAATGGAATGTTCAAAATTCATGCACTGACAAGTTACACAGTTAAATTTAAAGTTGTGAAATATAACCAACTGGAACGTCTTCAAAGTTTTCACTTTTCCTGGAAATGTCAAACTCACCCTTTAACTTAACACTTAACCTGAACGTCTGAGCGTTCCTTCACTTGTCTCTATGCATGATCATGTACAAGCGACTCATTCCAACCAAGTGTTTTTCTTGCTCAAACACAGAGCAGAAATGTGCCGTCAAACAGATGTTGGGAGCCCTTTGTGGAGTCCTGGCACACTTCCAGACTCTACCTATCTTCACAACTATTTACATGGTAATCCAGCCAGCCCCCCACCCCCACCTTTTCTCGGATGTCTTGTTCATATTCTTACATCAAGGGGAATGGATTTGTGTATGCTATTCACTGATTGTAGTAGTCACATTACATTTTTATCCAAAAGAGATGGATGCAAATACACTTGAAATCTCTTAATTGTAAAGACATGGGCTCAGGCTGCCTGACACTTGACTCTAAAGCACTAGAGGGAGTAAACTGTCTGAGGAGCTTTGCAAAAATAGTACAATCTGTTTAAAATCAGTTCATAAGTTTTACCCTTGGAAGTCCGGTACAATTTTGAGAATTTTTTAGTATTTTACAATTTGGTTTAATTGTTTGCTTTTTGTGGCAATGCTTGAAGTCATTTTTAGTACAACCCAATTTTTCCATTACATTACACAATAATCCCTCAACAATCCTGAAATTGTACAAAAAAATACAGTATTACATTTTCTGTTTTTCATACAAAGTTCAGTTTTATATATGAAAAATTAAAAGTGTTGAGAGAAAATAAAAACTTACAAATCCAGCCAAAAAAGCAAAGACCTGGTCTTTTCTATCAAAATAACGATACTCTTCTAAAGGCGAACCTCTCCTAAACCTTATGCACTGCTTCAAGCAATTTTTGTGCCATTTTGCTTTTTTTGCCCAAACTTTGAAAACACAAGCCATATCACAGGTCTTGTACTTCAAATGGTTATCCCAGCTTTTCATCACTAGATGGCACCAATTTGGGGTCTGTAGAATAAATCTGAAAGACTTGAATTACCTTGCAAATTATGTCATTTTATGTCAACTTAACAAAACTTCTAAACTTTTTGAAACCTACACGTTATATTTGAAATATCATATCAATATCATATAATTTGTTTTATTTTTAATTATTTGCCGAAACTCGTATCTCAATTTTAATGGTTGTTAAATATGGAAATGTTGTTTGTAATTGGTTGCAAAAATGTTATTGACTAGAAATGCCATCAATTTTAACATTGTATGCTGTGACAACAAAACACGTGGATAGTCGTGAATTTCTTGTTGTTTTCCTTGCACTAAAAACACCTCATTGTTTCTTTGGAGAATTTTTTTTTAGACTTTGAAAAGATGTCTGTTTCCACATCTAAGATCTCCAAACCATTTTCCCACCCATTGAGATTGATGTCTGTGTGCCCAACTTTTCAATGTTATTGTATTAGTATCAGAATTCAAGATACCCCAGTGCTGCAGACTGTAGTGCAAAGGTACGTCCGTCGAGTATGTGTGAGATTAACCATAATCCAAAAGAAAGGGAAAGTTGACACAGTTTTGAACACTTGATGTCATTGGCGAATGCTCTCAAACCACATGTCTTTTGTACATACCGGTACCTTACATCAACGCCCTCTAGTCTACTTAAGAATGTACATACCTCAGGTCACCGTGCTACTGTCTGCAGTGATCAGTATGTCAGTACTTGTAGAATTCTCCAAGAAAGTATAATATATATATATTATTGTTGTATATTATTGTAGTATTGTAGTTAAATTCACTACGGTAGTCTTTAAAATCGTAAAAGTGAAAACAAACTGATTTTACTTCATAGCTCCTTTCGAAGAGATTTACAAGGGGAGGCTCTTATGCAAGTCTAAACAATTCCGCGTTTTGAATCTTTGCTAATTGAAAGCTTTGAAACAATTGATAGATCACTTTAGAGATGAAAAGATTTTAAAGGCAGGTGGTGCATATTAAAAGTTTCTCCTTGTGTAATAGATGACATATCATTGCAGGTGCTGGGATGACAGATGGTGAGTAGAAAGCTGTGTGCCTTAACATTGATCTCCATGTACTATTAGATCCCATTAACAGATGCAGAAGAGAACTCCCTAGTCCTGTCTGTTTGTGTTGGGCAAGAATGAGACAATCATGCAATTGCAAGATGTCTAAGTCTTTCACCCAGCAGTCGGTGAGGGATTTCTTATGAATAGACCTTTGTTTTAAGCATGTCTGGATTCTTCTGTTCTTTTTTATAACTGGTTACAAAGTAGGAAAAATGCGATGAAAACTCAGAATTGAGGTGTTCGGACTTTCATGAAAATACCATGGGTAAACAAATCTAATTTGGGTCAACTACCTCAATCATTACCTACAATTTTCTGGAAATTCTTGCTGAATTTGAAAAGTTGATGGGACTGAGAAGTGCTTCCAGTTCTAGGCCTAGAAAAAGTTTGTGTAGGTTATTTTCAAAATTGTGTCATCGGAATGTGATTCATTTCTTTAAACCCTTTTTATGACACATTGGGTTGTAAAAGGAATCACCAAATTTCAACTTCGTAGGCCTTGTTATCTGTGAGTGGTTGTAACTAATCAGATTAATCATTTTCTATCTTCCATTGTCACAATACTGTAATGGAAAAATAAAGTATCTACCTAAAAATAGAGTTTGTGATGCATTGTGATGTTACATCACAAACAGGAAGTAACATCATAGCAAATATTTCCACATAATTTTCACACATGCAGTTATGGTGCAAAAATGGTGCAGAATGGGAATCCAGATGGCGTCATTTACATCTTTTGGAGGTGATTTCCAGGTGTTTTTATTTTCTAGACGCATATGCAGGCTTTGCTTTAGAAAAGAAACAATTATTCCTTTTAGAATGATCAGCGTATATAATTGAAATATAATTAACATGCCTTTACTCAGATTATATGATTGGACATCACATACAGACTTCTCCAGTATTCTATTTATGGGGGATTATGCACACTAACTGAAGTAAATGACTTGTAACATCATAAAGGTTCAGTCTCACACAAAGTGAAACCTCATGCAAGTGAATTCAACTCAGAAAGAACTGTATTAATAAAATAAAAAAATAAAACATACTTTTTTAAAAAAGGTTTAATTGTAAATATACATTGTTTCCACAAATACATCATTTCTGTCATGAAAGGAGACTTACACAAAGTACAAACAGCACGAATACAATTTAAATACATTCCATAAACCACGAACATCTGTGAATAACTGTGTTTAAGCTTTTTTTGAGCTTCGAGTTGCTCAAAGGCAGATCAATCAAATATGTTGTACTGTACCTGTAAGTGTGTGTTGACCAATATTCTCGGAGACGGTCTGGGGGTGCACGGCTCAATCCACACCTGCCCCTTTTACAGCATGCCACATCAAATAGACTTGGCTGTTTCTCTCTTTCCCCCTCCCCCTTTACATCTCCTTTGTTCTCTGTTAGCTATTTAGCATTTAGAGTGTTTTAAAGCTAATAAAGCTGTGTTTTCCTCCTTAATCCTTGCTTCCAGCATTTTCAAAATACTCACAAAATGTTGGAAACAATGGTGTCTTTTTAATGACCCTCAGAAACCCAGTAGAGTACATGATCTTAAACTTGACCAATCAATGTGAATTCAGGACACTGAGGAGATGCCACCAGTCTAGACTCATTCTATTTCAATAAACCAATCATATATTAATATGATTAACTACTTAATATATATTAACTACTGCTTAGAGACTTGTTTATGGAAAGTGAAAAAGAAAATGGAAACTCTCTAGGGTGCTGTGTTTTTGGTGGAGCTGCATAATGTGTTTCTACCCTGTGCACAGTTCACTGTAAACGATGTAAAGCTTCCCCTAGGAGCCTCTAGGACCAGAGTTGAAAATGCCACAGTCATTCGTCACCAATGGAAGTGCAGTTTACAAGCGAGTGGAATGAGAGCATCTTGGCCTTGTGCTGAATCAGACCGGGACAATGGTATCACACCCTTCAGCTCACCGTAGTCCCTATGATGCACTTCTCTGACGACCCCAATACTCCTCATCCATGACGCTGAAATGTCTTGATGATAATTTATTTTTTTCAATTACCATGCTGATGCGTGCATTACCAGTGATTTGTTCTCTGCTGGTTGTGTGTATTTTTATTTCCCAAGCTCAAGAGAGGAGTCTGTCATGTCCAAATGAATGACTTCCTTAGAGAGGGGTCATGATGTGAGGGAGTAAGTATAGTGAAAGCTTGTCTACTCCCGCTTAAGTGCTGAGAGTTGGGTGGTCTATCCTTCAGCACTACATTCAGATGGGGAGACGTACGGAGCGTATCACTTTCAAAGAGTGAAACTCAAAGCCCCGCTGCCTCTTTCTGTCCCTTAAATTTTCACAAAGGCACCTGTTGTTTGATTCTGATGGATGAACTGGGGTGTTTCAAGACCTTTGCAAAAGATTAGGGTATTTTTTCATAAATGTTTGAAAACAATGGTGGTGGTGCATGCATTTTAAACTACTCTGTAGCAATTATCAACTGAACTTAATAACCTTCATATTGTTGGCTGAAACTGAAGCTGCATTCCTAAATATGAAAAGTACCCAGTGATCCTTTTCAGTCCAAGCAATCTTTGACAGGTGTATTTATATGACGCTTTTTTTGCAGATGCTTCAAAGAAGCATTTTTTTTCTAGAATAAATATGTCTTATATGATAGAATGTATGATACAATGGCTTAGGTCAATATATGAGTTTAGCTATGTGGCCTTTGTACAATTTAAAGTCCCAAAATGCAACATTTTGCTGCTGGATGTCACAAAAATTCAAGTCTAATAAAGAAATTTAGATCATTTACAAATTAGCCTTCAAATAATCAGCCAGAATTGGTGGATTTATTTCAATAGTTAGACAGAATAATTAAAGAATATTTATATTTGTAGTAAAAAATGCCATTGTACACAAAGGTTTGCACATGTCAAGCTAGGCCACTACTTGTGCTTCTACTTGAGCTACCCCTTTGTTACATTGTGTGTTTGGGCTCACCGATATGCTGGAGTACTCATCCATCACCCATTTTGGTGCCCTGTTTTCACCTAAAATTTGACATTTGATGGCCTTACCCATTATCTCTTAATAAAAATGTTTGAAAATGGGACATCTCTACTTTTTTTCATACAGAGGGTTGAGTTGAATTTAAACAATTTGAATTGACCCAAACAGAGTCTTAAAAAAGGTTCTCCTGTGGTTCTTGGCAGCTTTGAAGGTGCTGTATTCATTTTAAAGAACCCTTAAAGCTGGTTAATTCTTCACCAGTTCTTCGCTGGTTCTTTGCAGGTTTGACGGTGCTTTATACCACTTTTTTGATCTAAAGAACCATTTAAGCTCTTTTTGGTTCTTTACTGGTTCTTCGTGGCTGTTGAGAAACTGTCATAGCACTTTATTAGCATAAAATAACTGTCATGGGCTTTTTGGGTATTTGTGGTTCTAAAGTAGTTCTTTGTTGTTTACACAGAGAGCACTGTATATATCATGCCAAAGTTTATTTAAATAAATAGCACTTTTAATGATTGGTTCTAAATATTACTTTTGAAGATACGTGTTAAATGGCCCCCAAAAAGACCAGATTTGGTTCTATAGAGTGTACTTTCACTCAGTTCTCCTCAGAGTCACATGATCATTGGTCTGTTGGTACATTTGCTATGCTGTGTACTTTTACTCAAGTAGTTGTTACTCAAGGAAATATTTACTCAAGAAAGTGTAATATCAATTAAATATCAATAAAGTATCCCCCCCCCCTGTCTCTCTCTCTCTCTCTCTCTCTCTCTCTCTCTCTCATTCAACTGATATAATGGCTTTCAATTTTAAAGACACTTAAAATAACACATTTTATTATTGAAAACACAATACTGTGATAATGTCTTATCATGATATTTTTGCTCAAGGTTATCATATCATCAGAATCTCATAAATGCCCATCCCTTTATGTGAGATATTTTTTCACTCTTGTGTCTGCAGCATCTCAGCTGACATCAAGGGCACTTTGTGATGTAACAACTCCTTCTCACACTCTTGCCATAAAGCTCTACACAATTAAGAGAGACTTTTGCAGCTGAGGATAGACAGGATTCTCTTTGGTTCTGCTTGTCAGCTACAGCTTACGGATGATTTGAACACAACAGTGAATGATTTGTTTACTTGCCAGATTGTATAGCATGGTCGAAATTTGGATTTGCATGTTTAAGGTTAGAAAATTCAAGGGTTTATTACTTAGATGTTGAGAATCTACTGTAGCTTGGTTAAGGTCACAGGGTTCTCTAGCTCGCATTGAGCATAAAACATAGCTTACAGTGGCCAAATACACTCTATTTACTCCTACATTAACTCTTAAGTGAACCTTCCGCTCAAAAGGCCCAGTTGATCTTCAAGCAGTAAACGTGTAGCTGAGAGACATCATTATCATGTGTGCCCCAGTAAAATTTCAAGTCAATTTACATGTGATTGCAAAGAGCTCATACATAATATATAAATTCAGCAACCGCTTTTATGAAAATCCAAAAAATGTGATCATTAGATGTGAAGGTTCATCCAGCACATGCTTTTACATTGTGTGATCTGTAATACCAAGACCCTTGTCTCAGGACAACAAATGACAGAGGGTTAGCTCAGTAAAGATTTTGGAAGTTAATGATTTGAACTCAGCAGGCCGTTTTATTTTCATAGAACTTAAAGAGCCAATGTCACGGTTCTTCATTTTTCTTCAGTGGCTCCCCAATGAAGCCTATTTCAAGTTTGAACCACTGATGGTTGAGTACAGAACAGTCACATGATCAGCACCATTCTGCCTTCACAAGATACCACTGTTGAGAAATGGAACAGTGTCTAGTGCTTATGTCACGGGACTTTCTCTTTCACTGTTCCTGGCTGGTGGAATTCTCTTCTAGACTCCAGGCAGAGTCTCGCACAACCTTTAAAAAACATACACAACTCTTCTTTTCAAGAGCACTTACAAACATAACAAAAGAATCCAAAGCATGTAATTCTGAATCAGCTGGAAACCTCTTCTGTGAGCATTTTAACATGTTTACACGACCTTGTTACGAACAGCGCATGTTTTCCCAGAACTGTAAATCACTTTGGATAAAAGTGTCTGCTTACTGTATAAATGTAAAAAATAAGGTGTGTTTTTTTAAGTTTTGACCTTATTGTCTTATTTGTAAAGAATGTTTATGGCAAACATCTCAAGATAAGATGTTTCTGATTTTTTTTAAATAGGGGAAATCTCACCACAGGCCCTTGCTGAGCATTCAGCCATAATTATCAAAAACATTATGTTACATTTTAATGTCATTTTTCAGATATACTCTACTTAAGTTTGTATCTACTGATATAATTAGCGCACACAGAGGGGTTACTTTTCAAAAGGATGTCTAAAATAACGTAGTTAACACCATTAATATGCATCTAAATTGACTCACCAAACCTATATTAGAAATAATAACTATACAACCAAAGGGTTAAAGTTTGCAAACAAACTTTGATGTTGGCTTAGTCAAGTGTCATTCAAACACAATGTGACATAAACGAAAACTATTTCTCAAAAATAAGAGATAAGCCAAGTCGGTTGCTATGGTAAACCGACTGGTTGCTATGGAAGGGGTCAGTGGTGTAGTATAATGTGGCATTTGTCACTATTCATTCATTCTTTCATCTTCTTCTTACCCGCTTATCACTTACCCGTAACTTACAACTACTAAAATGACCAATTTAACTAACTCTTTGAACGTCCAATTAAATGCATTGATCAATCAGCCATGATGAAGGTGGTATGTTGTTTGTTTTTAATTTGGTTGATAATTTCACGAACGAAGGATATTTCAGTCTGGTGTCTATTTAAAACTTTTTTTCATTTGCACCAGGAGCTTCCTTTTAAGGGGCTCCTATCCTTGTGTTTTCATGTTTCCACCAGTTGTATTTGTAGTTTGTCACCTCATGTTACTTTGGTATCAAAACCACTGTTTTAAAAACCATTCAAATATTGGCCAAAGTATTTTCTAATGATAGACACCGTTTGTATCTAGTTCAGTCGTCACTTTCATGAACATCATTCAAAGATTTCCTCGTGCCACAGTAGAGTGCAAGGTGAATAAGAAAACAAAATCTCCTCACCAAAGTTCAGCAGGGTCTGCTCAAAACCAGCCACTCTTTCTGCTCATAGTTGTGGCTTCACAGCTGTTTCAGAAAGGTGTAATAAATTTACAAGCCTGCGTTACAAAGTACACAATGGGAGCTGCCAGCCACCCCTGTGAAAACGTCCACAAAAGCTCTAACTCTCGCTTGTCAAAGCTCGCCGACGTGATGGATGAAAAAGAGGAATGTTTATCGTGGCCACACATGTATTTGTAGTAGGAGTGTGCTTTTGTCTGCGTGCAGGTTTCATGTTATAGTCATTAATGATGACCTTGTCTCCACAGAGATATTTAGATTTAGTGTATTGAAGTCTCTTCTAAACATCAGCCAAGAAAGCATCCCTCAAATAACTGCTTCACATTTTGTCACCAATAATGCATCGATTAGACTAATTTGTGTTCAAAAAGAGTTTGTCCAGTCTTCACAATAAAATAATAGTTGTTCAAAGTCATTGAATCCCAAAAAAAGACACCAAGTGATTCATCCAGTGAATTAGATTGACCTTGTTACCAAACTATGGGTTGTTTGCAAGATATAGGGATGACACGCAAAATTCAGGAAGTAGCTTTTCTCTGAAACGTACATGATTTATTCAAAGTAAGTCTGACCGAGTGGGTTGAATTGTCCTCCCTGGTCTGGGAAACAACTTGTGTTCTGCAGACCCACGTACTGTATGAGCTCACTTTTCCCAGCTGTATCATCTGTGAAGCTTTGAGGGGAAATTTGCTTGAGTGCCCATAGCAGGTGTCGATCTGAACTGTTCACCTTGAGCTAATGTATAACAATTCCGCCAGATACGTTCAACTAGTAACAACTGTATTGTTTTGCCGTTTTCTTGAGTAAATAATAGATTCAGGGAACAGAGGCAATGCTTTATGCCATGCCATTAAATCACAGAAGTCTACCATCTGATTGGAAAATCGTCCAGTTCTTGAAGATGGATGAGTGACACCAGGAGATGTGGTTTGTGGTCTCTCAGATGTCTTGAGCTTCCTAAGCCAAAATATTTCTCGAAATGTTCCTAGGCCCACACATGTGCAGGACATGCTTATGTTGAACGTGCGCATACCTTGTCTACACATCTGTCAGTTGTCTGGAGAAGTGTGAAATGGCCTGCTGTCCTCTGTCAGATGTGGTGAGTGTAAGGACCTCTGAGATGAGCAGCTGATTCCTCCTTACTTTTAAGAGATTTAAGTAAGAATCTTACTTTAATCATCTAAAAATATAAACTAGCCATTTCCCATAGACCTTGCTTCCATTGCATTTGAGCAGCATCAGCACTTTGCTGAGTAAAAAGTAAATGATATAATTGTTTATTCACATTTATTAGTTTATTTACATAATGTTATGTATGTTTGTTAAGTGTTTAGTGTGCTTACATTTAGGAGCTGAACTCTCATCAATGTCCCGGTAACACCCACTCGTTTCCACCATCACCACTGTTCTTGTTCCAGCCACACCCACCAATCACAGTTGGAAGGTCCCATTAGCTGACGATGATTGATGTCCAGCCGCCTACCAGCTAACCTCTTCCACATACGAGCTCCCCCACAAAACAGGTTCATTAAAAAATAAATATTTCATAATATAACTCATCTAAATTATAACAGGATGCTCTCAAATCTAATCTAATGCAGTATCGACATCCTTAAAATGTACATTTGCTTAAAAAGCTGACCTTGCCAATGCAATGCCTCAAGATGCACCATGTGACCCAATACCACAAGTCGAAGTTCCTCCCAGATGAATTTTCCATCAGAGCAATTGCAGAGAACTTCTGTTTTCGCATCGTACGATCCTATTCAAGTCAATGGAATTTTTTTGGTAGCGTTGTTACAATTTATTGAGATTTGTTGACCACTGGCTGTTTAACTCACTTTGAGATTGCTTTGTCCTACTGGATTTTGACACTGATTGTAAATAATTCTATGTATATATGTATAGTGGGAAGTACGGTGTCTGGTATAGTTTTCAGTTTTCCATCAGGCTCTAGAAATATCGGTTTCATTTATATACTGTATTTCCATTTGTTAGATTATAAAAAGGTTGTTTTTGGTTGTTTTTTTTGGAAGCACTTATGACCTAACCTGATTTAAATTGATAGCCAAAAAATAAATAAATTATAAAAAAATAATTATTAATATATACTTTAGCATAAAGGATGCATAAAATGTATTTTCTATATTTTTTCTGGTTTTAAGAATAAAGTCAGACCAGTTTGGATATCTTTGCAAGCTTTTAATCTAGCATTTGGAAACGAGTGAAGATGGGATGTTGTTTTAATCTGGTGAGGGTGAGATGTTTGTTCTTTGAATATTTTGCTTTTGTGTGCGTATTATGTTTTTAACCTGTTTAGTGCCGTGGCCATCTTTGTTGTCGTGGTGTGGCATGTCAAACTTTTTTTTGCAAAATTGCTCTGTTTATAATAGTTTGAAGCTCTGAAGGATGATGAGTTTATTTCTCCTGTGTTCTTCAAGACTGACACATTTTGCTCGTGTGTAAATGAAGGGCTTTGTTTGGAGCCAGTGACCTGTTTATGTGATTATAAAAACTCTTTGAAGTAATTAGCTTTGCTGGAAAACCTCTCATGTTTCACAGCTTGCTGTTATTTGGACATTAGCCATAGTTTTAATTCCGGTGTAATCTGATATTACTTTAGATGAAAACGTAATAGCCATCATCTGCATCTTCAATCTGCTCTCTGTCTCAAAGCTCTGCTCAGAATTGTACAGACAGCACTGTTTTCATTAACAGATTTAGCTATTAATTTAACTTCCTCACTTATCACATCTTTGGTTTGTTATATTTAGAAGCCTTATTTGTTCTTGGCTCTCAAGCTTAGGAAAATAATCAAAGTAAATTGTATGAAGTCATTGATTTTAGTTGCTTGTGCTATTTTAACACTTTTCTAAATTTAAAAAAAAGGAATGTTTTTTGTGCAAGGAAGAGTTTTTGTTCATTTTCTCTGCTTGGGTGGCTTTATAGTCACATCGACTCCACTTTCTCATGCAATATTGTATAAGTACTGAGGTCATGTCCACATGGTCCATATTAACCTCACGTCATTAGATTCAGGCGAGGTTTCTCATCATTACTGTACATCAGATTTGGCGAATAATGACTGTTGTGTCTGGGCACCAAGTCTCTTTTTACACCACTTAATAATAGTTCCCACATGACGTCATAATCTATGGGAATTTTCCCAACCCCTTTAGTCTTCGGTCTGATCTGGTGTCAAACCTTCATTAGCAATAGTGTGAACTGTGAGAAATATACACAAAATAGACAAAAAATGTAATAAAGATTTTTTTAAAAATCAGAACTTATCCGGAAAGGACTTTGCTAACTCTGAGTGACCGAGAAACACTGCTCCAGTCAAGACTCTTTACTTCACTCTGTTTTGGCTAGCATTTTAGAAAAGACAATAATCATAGTTTTTCCAATCGGTTTGGCTTTCACTGGTTGCGAGTAGAGGTCAGCATTTAGCACAAGGTCCTTTATTTAGTTTTTAAACCTTCTATACATGTATTTGTAACCTAATGTCAAGCACACTGTGCAGTTTTAATACCTGGGATGGTCAAGCACCTCAAATATGGAACCTTTTTCAAAATGAAACATATATCCTTCCATATATCTAATGTTAACATTGATTTTTCCTCATACATTTCTCCTATACCTTTATATAAGCAAAAACAACAATGAGTACAAGTGTACTTTAAACACCTACCGCCAATTTTCCAGAGCCTTAGCAATCATGCTTATTTTATTCCGTTTCCGAGATGATGGTAAATGTCTGCTTTGGGAGTTGTGTGGTGGTCCACACAGTTCTTAAATAAAAATGTAAAAAGTTGTTCTAAGCTTATTTATCATTGATTTATCATTATAGCATCTGATCTATTGATTTGTGTTATGATTGGAGGTTCATGCCTCATCAATTTGTGTGACTTTTTGCGAAAGCAAGAATGTTGCAAACTTTGGACAATGATGTTCTTAAACTCTTTCTTTGCCAATATGTTTTGTCATCGTCTGACCTAAACTGACCTTCTAGTCTCCACCCAGCACATAAACATAAGCGATAGCTCCATCCGCAGACCAGCTTGTTTAGAGTGTCTTGTTTTTCCTAGGAAACGGTAAAAGCCTTTGATAGCATCACAATCGGGGAGTTTCACATACATCAACTGATGCAAGAAAGTTGCAAGTCTTTCTATGAGTAATAACTTTTAGGTGTAAGAATCTAAAAACAAGTGATGTTTTGAGAAAAATAAATGACATAACTTTCAGGATTTCCCCTTCTGTGCCCTTTTCCTCTTATCAGGATTCATGCAAACTAGCTAGATAGAGCCTTTATGCTCACTTAACACAGCCTTTTCATATGGATCTGCATCCTCGCCAAGTTACGCTCTTCTGCACATGTTGCTATTTTAACAGCACAATCAAATCAGATCCTGAACAATGATCAGTTGGGTTTCCTTGGCAATGTTTTCATGTGTTGGAAACACCTGTTAAAGCTTTTCCAAAATATGATCCAACAATTCCACCAGGGATAGATTTTAAAGGCATTTTGTGTAACTTGAAAAAAAATTCTTTGAATTTATGTTATTGTGCGGCTGTTACTGAGATTATTTTTATTCTGTGGTATGTCTGTGACAAAGTTATATCATGCTTTGCTCCGCTTTATACTGTGCGCCAATATTCGAGCTGATGTTTGAACATGATATGGGCCTGTATTGCTCAGTTCACATAGAAACCTGTCTTTGTTTATGTGATCAGTGTCTCACATAAAAGTGGACTTTTTTTGAAATTCAACTAATTTCCAAGACTCCTTCATCACCATCCAAACACAGAAGAGTGAAGGTACATTTGGCTATTCTTGCAGTAAGCATGCAACAATATAAAAAAATGTATTTTCAATGCTAAAGAAATAAAATGTGAAAGCATTTCCTCATCAATGCACAGTGCTTGGTAAGCAGTGTTATACGTACAAGAAATTGCAAATTGCTACAAAGTTTGGAGGTTCCTCGAACAGTTCACACATGTTTAAGTTGATTAGGGATGAGGACACCACCTCCTTTTCCAATAGTAAAGGATATCAAAAAGGCCTGTAAACACTGTAAGTCCGAATAACTTAAAAAAAGTTGAGGAAATGTGTTGAGTCTGTTAAGTGTACTTAACTTAGAAACTGGGTGTGGTGTAATTTTCCTTTTGTGTGCTAGGAACTTAAAAGAAGTGTAATGAAATGGTTAACTGCAATTTAATTATCTTGTTAAGTTCAAAACATTTGAAAAGAAATGCAGTCCAATTATTTTGCAAGTGTTAAATACTTTTTTAAAATGTAATGTACAAATATTCATAAAACATGACACACAAGACAAAGACAAACAGCAAGAAATAATTAAAGAATTGATTATGTGCAATACCAGCCTCAACAAAGGTTTGTTGTTTTATCGTTGTTTAACGGTACAATTTTGTACGTGTTTTATTTTTGTTAATTATGAGTAAACACTTTTTGACATGCATAACACACATAAACCATAAAGCGTAGTAGCCTCAGTGATAATGTATGCAGATGACATCACAGCAGTCACCCAATCACATTGAAAACCTTATCATTTTATTTTTTAGTGGCGGTGCCAGAACAAAACACGGAAATTGTTTTATTGCGCTGAACTTAGCATGTTAACTTTTTGACAAATTTGAGCTAGATTAGTTTTTTTTTAACTATAAGTGAGAACTGTTAAAGTGAATGAATGATGCAGAGAAATTAAATTATGATAGCCACATCTTAAAGTGTCATGTCCCCCAGGTGGTGCTAATGAGTCTTAATATTTAGACTATAATAAGACTATATTTAGACTATATAAAATATTGAAATATTTTCCTGTATTGTTATGGCCCCTATTCTTAATCACTTTTTTAAAAATTAGCAAAAAAAAAAGTATTTTACCAAAGTTTAATGTTATTTTCTTGAATATAAGACATTGTATGACTGTGTTATTAACAACTTCCTGTTTATAAAGGCTCATTAATTTAACATCCCATATGCCTGGTGTCTGGTGGAATTTGGAGATGAACAAATACAATCTCTAGGAGGGGTTTGTTAAAGTATGCCCCAAGCAAAAGTGGTAATTTTTTGGCACTTTAAGCTGCACAACGAAAATGCTCTAAACAAATACAAGAGAGTTTTATACACTTTCGGTGCTCAAGCTTCAAATATACAGCTGCCTGCCTCAGGATACTCAACTGTAATTGCAGGCCGCTGCAGAAGAACTGCATCTGTAATTGCAGGAACCCTTTTTTGTCCTGGATCAGCTGAGTTATTTCAGAGCCATATTAGTTTTGCTGACATGTTCAGTCCATTCCGTCATGGTAGGAAAAGCTGAAAGTTATGCAAAGCGACTTTTCTTAGAGCAAGAAAATAAAATCCGTATTGGTAGACTGTGTTTCATCTTCAGTTTACTGCTTCCACAAGGATACAACTTGTTATGTTCTGGCCTCTTTGGTTACTTTGTGTTTATACTGTCTCCTTAGCTTTCCAAGACAGGCCTAATAACATCTGTCAGTGAGCTACTTCGAGGTATTCCTTCACTGGTTTGGTTCTTTTGTTCTGTCTTGACGACTGATACTTTTGAGCTTGGGAAAATATTCTTTTTGTCAGAGAAACAGTGTGTTGACAGTATGTTGGGCATGTCAAGCGAAGGACACGACTCAAGAACTCCTGGTTTGAAATACAGGCTTGGACTACATTTGTGATGAATGTGAGCTAAAAGTCTAGCATTACTGAAGGTCACTTGCGGAACGCTATGTTGTCAATATGTTACTTCTTAAACTAAAAAGCACATTGGTCTGGATTGAAAGACACATTATTTTTGCTCTTATGGGGAATTATATATATAATTAATTAAAAGTGTTATTAATTTGATTATATTCCCATCACAGAATTATTTGAATATTATTATTATTTGAGCCATTATACCAATTGGGTGCCATTTCCTTGTTTAAAATTTTATCATGCACATGATTAAAGAACCAGGAACTTAGTTACATCGCAAAAATGTAAATAAGAAAGGTTGAAATTACCTTTGGCCTCCCCACGGGCTTCTAAAGATCCAAGAGAAGCAACTTCCTGCTGAAAAACTGTCCTATGGAAATTCCCCAGTTTTTCAGGAGAGGGATGGGTTATGGTAATGAATGAGTAAAAAGCTGGGGACATGACTACAATGTAAGAAAGTAAACATTAAAAATTGATTTATATATCACTGCAAAAAGAATGATGATTTTTAAAAGATCTTAATCATTATATTTTATGGTGAAGTGTGGCATCAGAGACTGGGGACAAGCAATAAATGCTAGTTTTGAGTTTTTTGTGTGGATTTTATCAATAGTTATGGCTTAAGTGTGCAATAGAATAGTAGGTAGTACATTTTCCTTACTAATTAAATGTATTTATGAAGCAATACATATAATACCAGAGACTGAATGAGAGACTCATTAAAGAACCAAGACTGTAATTATTTTTTGCATTGTATATAAAAATAGGATTTAAAGATGACTTGTTTTGGAAATTGCATGAATCTGAAAATTTATGCAACACAATTCACAACCTCAAAAAGATTGAAAGGAATATGAGTGAGCCCAAAAAGTAATGGAGCGTCATATGGTTTGTGAGCTACCAAATTCTACATTAATTAAATGTTATATTGCATGTTTATACACATAAATAAATGTTATTTGATTTACTTATTTATATTCATATTTATACTGAACATTTCTTTAGCAAATGTGATGGTGCTCCCTGGAAGTTGGCGCATTACACAGACAACACACTCTGTGCACCTCCAAGCCCTCGGCTGTGGCAAGCACCACCCTGGATGCAGTTTAACAAGCTATTTAACACCCCTCCTCCATGCTTTAGCCTGTTTAACACCCCCAATCACACCTGAAATCAAAATTTCAAACACTAACACAACACTCTACTAACTGAGTTAAAGAAATGCATGATTTTCACTATAAGCTCATTGTAATCTAATTAAATACATTTTATCGAGCAGAAATCTACAGTCGAGGGATGCAGTTCAAGTTTAGTTGAGTTTTCAAAGTCAATGTCAAGTTGAGTAATTTTCTACATTTCGAGCAAGTCGCAAGTCTTTAAATTTTGAGTCGCCCACCTCTGGAATATGGCCCTTGTAAAATGTTTTAATAACACAAATCTGGAGCAGCCATTAAAGAGTGTGTATTGCTATAACTTCACTGAGTTCCCTGGACCAGTGCCTCTACATCCCACACACCTGCAGTTTACATTACTGAGAGGATATACTGGGACCAGAACTGCGTGGGAAAATGGGTAATCTTTCCAGACAGAGTGAAGGGGCACATGGGAGTGTAGGGATGTTTATTGGATTATTAGTTCCAACACAGAGTGGTGCAGGACTCCATGGGACGAGTTTTGTCCATGTTGGTGATAGTTTCACTAGTATGCTGTCTTTACTGGGCTGAAATCCGTACAGCTAAAGGCAGGGAAGCTAAAGGCGCAGTGATATGACCAGATCCTGATTAGTCAGGGTTTTATACCATGGGTCTTATGCAACGAAACTCACCATCGATGTTGTCTGATAGTGTAGGCGTGCTTATCCTGGACAGTTTGAAATGGTTTTATCTGAAGCAACTTCACATTCTCAGAGGTGGATTGATGATGGTAAAGTTAGATACATCTGACTCGGTCGTTCAGACACAGGTCCCTTTTGAAAAAATCTGATACATATCCAACTTAGGAGTACGGCATCACATTCGAAATCTGAATTCGGCCGTTCAGACTTACATGAACAAATTAACGTCATTTTCCATGAAGGCTCTCCAGGAGCAGCAATTTATTAGTTTATTTATTTATTTTAGTTTAGTTTTTTTTTATTAGTTAATGAGCTGGGTGAAATAATGAGTTTGTGACTGGGATGCCCCCAGTAATGGACATGTGTCCCTGTAAACATATATTGTGTCCCTGTAAAAATTCCTTCAGATTACTCCATGGCTGATGTTATAGGGAATAATAACAGTACAAGTTCAGTTCATATTGCCACCATCACGTGACCAAACTGATTAAATTATTAATTGAAACTTTTTTATCTATTTGAAATTTGCTTTTATCAAAGAAACTTCCCTTGAGGCAAAATATATCAATTCAGTAGCTTTGATACATGTTTTCTGCAAATTAAGCTTTAGTTTAACTTTTAGCAAATGATAAAAAGTCCTATTCTGCATTTTGAATAAGAGCACATCTCATTTATTCTAGGAGTTTCCTATCTATTTAGGAAAAATCCAACTCTATTCACGCTTCTCAATCCCCAGGTTTTCATTATTCCTGGAAGCCTACAGTCACCATAGAAATCTAGAGAGCGAAACAGTGAAACAAAACAAGAAAGGGCAATCATAATGGAAGGGGAAAAAGCAGTGTAAGAAAAAATGAAATACAAAGAAGGGAACAATTGGGAAAATACTCCAAAGGTCAAAGCGCTGGTTCAAAGAAAAAAGGCAGCCATGAAAGTGTCAATGTGTAGTGTGTGACGCACTGCTGAAGCTGAGTTCGCCTGCTGTAGCAAATGGGTCTCAGGGGCTCTTTATTTCTGAAGCTTGACTGCAATTTGGAGAGCAAATACAGTGGTCCCGCGCAACGATGTGCCAGATTTGACAGCCTGCTGGAGAAGTGATACAGGGGTGGACCTACATGCCCCGTCCTTTGAGTTGATCTCCAGAAGTGAGCATCCAAGTCATGCTGTTTGATGTCACCGCTCCACATGTTGGGGGCCTGTTCAAGCTGCATTTAATAGCAGTGACACTCGCTTTCCATCAGCTCAGCTATGACAGCTGATTTATTCCCAGACAAGGTCTGGTCCCCATTGATAGGCCAGTAAATGCTTTGACAAGAAAAGTGTTTCTAATGAATTGTGGCCATAGAAACCAACAAATCAAAGCAAATACTGAAAACAAATTGGTTTAGGGGACAACAAGAAGGTCTGAACAACTTTCAGCCTGTTATAGTCGAGTGTGTGTATTCAAAATCAAAATAGTGCTGTGAAACCTGCTTTAACGTGTTAGGGTATGAGAAAATGAGTCAGTTTTACGAAATACTAAACATATTTGCATGTCACATGGGTGACTGCGCGGGAAAAAATTCCAGTTCTTTGTCTGTCATGTGTGCCGAAATTGCTTAAAAAAATTACAGTTAAGTCTCAAAGAATAAAAATTGTTACACAAAAAGCAATTTTCCCAACAGTGACTCAGGAAAAGGTTGTGTATTTAATAGATCACTGGTCATGTCAAACACTCTGCAGTTCCCTCGACTCCACCCCCACATACAAATTTAGTATTAATACATACTTTGTAATATGCACATTTTAAAAGTATTTGAATCATCTCTGCAGGGGCCCTTCATGGAGATGTTTGCAGGTTCTCCCTGTTCCTATGTGGGTTTCCTCTGGATACTCTTGTTTCCTTAAGCAGTACACACAAACATGCACCATGTGATGGTTTGGTGACTTGTCCATAGTGTACCTTACCTTTCAGGTACTACATGACCCACTTACCCAGACCAGGAATCAGCAAGTAAAAGAAAATGGCCGAATTGACAAGTAGAGTTGGTGTTGGTGCCAACTTCTGATGGAAAGCCTTCTGAGATGTTACATTTTCAGGAAAAATATTTGCACTGCCCCGCCACTCACTGTTCCTCCACTTAAACGTGAAGAAAACTTTATGTAGAAAATTCTAAAAGAGAACTGGAGAAAGAGGCACCAAATTATTCTGTTAAATTGCTTTAATTGGCACCGTTTCTGTTTCAGTGGACCAGATCAACCTGAAATATTTGACAGTGGAAGAAACATGCACCATCCTAATCACAAGCACCTGTCTTCACTGACCCAGTTATCCAATCTCGATCACCACAGTTCCACATAACAAAAGTCATTCCACCATGATTCACGGGGACACCCGACGTTGGCTGGCAGTCTGTTGTTCTCCGTGAGTACTTACCCTCTGTCTACTCACCCGTGTTTGGCTTCTGCTCAGATGTGCGATGTTCCTTCTTTGTGTTTCCTTTTGGTCTATGATCTTCACCTCCGGCTTGGTCCCTGAGTTGAGCCCCCTAGCTGGTGCCCTTCTTCGCACTTACCTGGTGTTTGATGCACCACATGTATATTTATCTCCGCAGGCACTCCTAGTGATCACAGATGCACACCTCTGGATTCATCTTCTAAGTGGAAAGACAGTAACTCTCTCTGTTGTGTCACTAATACCATCAATAATCATGGTAAATATCAAGTCATTGTCTGTCTGTCATTGTCCGTACGGTCACTACAGACGTGACATTGCTAAACTTCTGCAAACATTTGTGTGTACTGTATTAGCTTCTCTTCATTCCTTCAATGCTTAATATTTCAAAATGATGTGGTTTTCGACTGTTGCAGGCTGTAAAATACACAAAAATGATCTACAGTAATTGGAAGTGAAACGCGGTCAGGACCTGGCTGTAACTACTGCATGAACAACTCACTGAAAAATAACTGCACACATAACATTTTCAGCCAAATTTGTTCTACCCCTTGAACTGTAAGCACTGGTAGAAATTTCAATTGTAACATTTTTGAAATCTGGAAAGTTAACAAAAGTGAGGTATTTTTGTGCTATTTTTGAACAGGCGTACTGTAATCAAGCATTATTACTTTTTTACAACCTACACAGTACTGTTTTAACAATTTAAAGTCATAAGTGGAGTGGTATTCAAGCATTCTACACATTAAAGTCTCTAAAGCAACTGAAAGAAGTGCTAAAAGCTAAAACATAAAGGCCACAGCACATATTTTAACACAGTGGTCCTTTTAATACAGCTGGCCTCAAAACTGCAGCCTTGATGTCCATCAAAGACATTATTAAGCTTTTGCTGCACAGAAAACACCCGAAAATGTATGAAACATAACGACAGCCTTTAAGTTTATGGTCTGTTTTAGTATTGCACATGTCTCTAATGCATGACTGAGGCAATGTGAGAACTGGAGTCTTTGGAATCCAAATGAACTTCCAAGCACACTCTAATGTAATAAATGTGGCCATATGCCAGGCTGTTAAAAATGTGGGAATTGTGGTCAGACTCAAATTCATGAGGCCAATTAAGCCATCACAAGAGTTTTCTTACTCATGGCACTTTAGGATTTTTGCTGGTGCTGACCAAATAGATGTAGGGTAGTCAATTATTCAAAAGGAATAAAGGAATTAAGCTTTAATCTAAACCTATGCATGCGTTACATGCACGACAAATTAGTGCCTTTATCCAGTTGACTAAAGACATCTTGCGGCACACTATAAAGTTTGTACACAGGAGTAAATTTAACAATTCAGAGAGGGAGTTAAAATAGCTATTTTGAAAGTGATAGAAAGCAGAAAGATTTGTTGTTAGAAAGCAGAACCCCCATATAAAAATAATGCAGAAACAAATATAAACATAACTAAAAAACATCATTTTCATTCACAGATTTGGAAAAAATGAGCAAAATAAACGTTTTAACAAACAGATAATTAAATTACTCTTCCTCAAAGTCATTCAACTCTAAATAGGTATAAAATAAACTCTGAGTTTTATTAACTCTTATTTTAGTGTGTAATTCTTGACTACACTTTGCATTACTGTAATTTTTGTTTCAATCATGAGCTCATTCACTGGTGTTCAGGAGTGCTTTAACTTTTTATCATTTATTTCAGTTTATTTGTTCAAAGGGGTTCAGTAAAGTTCTCAGTAGTAAAATCTTTAGAATCAAATTGTCTGGTTGATTTATGAGAACAGGTATTGGAACACAAACAGGAAATGACATCACAAACAGGAAGTTATAAGCTGCTAAAATAAAGTATCACAACTGTGTTCTTCCCATTTTGATTTAAAATAATGACCGGGCGACCTGTTTCTTCCCTCTCCCCTCCACCATTCTTCTTTGTTCTCATTGGAGTGTGTGTTTAGCTGATAGCATCGCTAATGTTTAAGTTAAAAATAGCTGAATTTTCTGTTGAATCTTCTTGAACCTTGCTTTCAAAGTCATTTTACGTGGTTTTGAATTAATATTTAATAACAGACCTTGATGTTGACTCCAGAGAGAAGCTCCTGTGGTATATAGTGGTTGCCTATGACAAGATTGTTGGTTATTTCCCTTTCTTTCTTACAATTACCATCTTTTCTTCTTCTATCAATTAAGGCAAAATGCACCAATTTTTTTAACATTTCTAACCCTGGATAGAGTTATTTAAAAAAAACTAATTTGTGAGATAATACATTTTAGAGATTTATATTAATCAGCTCAGACCTTTGCTTTAATGAGAGTATCCTTTTAAGAGAGATGTCCCAGGTTCTTTGTGACAAAAATATAAAATACCAACCCATTTTTGTCATGTTCGATTTGTTCTCCTCCAAGTATGACATGATACACCTCATCTGGTTCTAGTTAGGGTGGGGTGTCCTGCAGAAAAGAAATATTATTACACAGCCATTAAACCAACATTTGATAAACTATTTGATTGGACTGAAAATGCAGGCTTGAAAATTTTCTCTCAATTAAATGTAATTCAATGTCATAAACACTTCTCGATGGGAAAGAAAACTATGCAGAAAGTTGCAAAAACCTACTGCCATTGGTTCTTCAAAGCAGTTTAGTGCATGAAAGAATATTGGGAGTCAGATGTGGTTTATATAATGAGTTTTGGAAGGAGCTTTTCAAGACTTCATTGGAATTTGTCCAAACAACCTTCACTTGTTTGTCTCCCTTATATGGACACCTTACCTAATATGCCCCCCCCCCCCCCCTCACAATACTGACCATATGGACTTTATTTTAAAGTACTATGCACTGGCATAAGAATGAGCATTGATCATGTAAACTAAGCATGAAGAATCAGCCAGATCTTTTAGTCCTATGCTGATCCATATATGATAAAAAATAAAATAAGCACGTGGATAACCGTTATTCCAAACCAGTTGCATTTAAAAGCATTCATTCAAGTTTAATTATCAGTTTAGCCATAGTGATGTACAGATGCTCAGAGTAGACGTGAATTAAATTGTTTAGTCATTTAAAGTCCACTCCAGTTTACTAGGATCCTTTCAAAAGACTAAAGTAAACACGCGTTCAGAGAAAAAATTCTAACAAACAAATGCACCTCCCCTCATTTTATTTGCTGAAATGCAGACAAAAAAAACTATTAAATTATTAACCTCAAAATACATTTGTCTTCCACATGCTCTCATTATATGATAGCACACTGTATACCTTTAATTCCTCTTTAGAAATAAATACATAAAATTATTTGTGAATATTACAAATACCCTCTATAATTAAACCTTCCATGATGCTTAAAGATTTCCATGTGTTATCCAGTATAGACAACATTTTTAGTTTTTTAAGCTGCATTGTATTTGTAATATTCAGTCTGTCTATATTTGTATTTGCAAAAACTTCATGCTATACTGTACTGCCCTATAAAAGTACCCTGTGTATTTGTGGCTATATTTTCATTTTCTTACTTTTACCTACTATCCATGGGTGGTATTTTTGTAGGTCATGGTCTTACATTCCTCTGTTATGCAAATTTATCAGCCCTTCAAAGAAAACAATGGGTCTAAAATTTGCGCTCTCGAGATTGCAGATGGTGCAAGACATAGCAAAAAAGACAAAAAAAAAACGTGACCACATTACACCAATACTATGGGTAGATTTTTAAAACCTTTTATTTGGATCTTTAAATCTTGGCATGGCTCCATTTTTCTTATCTGGGATCAACGATTATACCACACAACAAGAGCTTTGAGGTTATCATCCCAGAGAATCCTGGCGGTTCCTAAATTGATGCTGAAAAGAAGAGGGATGCAAGCTTTTGTAGTGAGCAGTCCTCAAATGTAGAGGTCCTGAATTTCCTTCAGGCTGGGCCCCTTGTTTTAATTTGATAAAGCTTTCAATGTGTGATGCATCTTTATTTTTTTTGTCAGATCAAATCATTTATCTGAGTGTTATCCAAAATACATGGGTAACTCACATTTTCCCCTTATTGCACCATGTTGGTTCAATGTTCTATTCAAAAAGACGTGTGTGAAATACTGTAGTAGGCAGTAGAAACTGTTTCATTGGCCGACTTCTCTAAATTTAATCTAAACTTGAGAACTGGTTCTCAGTCTGCACTTTGATTTAAACTCTGAAGCTTTGACATCCAATGTTTTCGATAAACAAATAAAGACATACGTCCAGCTGTGATTGTTAGCAGCTCTTATTCTCTGTGTGATCATTTATACACGCCGACACTAAAATGTTATTTGAATAGCGGACATTTTCCATCCATCCCTGCTGATTGTGTGCAAAGGCTAATGAGAGACATCAGACTTGTATTTGTGTCCTCCACCAAATGAATTCCAATACAAGATATATTTTTGCACGATCGTTTGATGCCAGCAGTGAGCAATCATTCTAATTGTCCATGACAACAACAATGAAACGTTTTTGAACATGAGATTGGAAAATGGAATCAGCGTCATTAATCAAACAAAGGAATTTCATATTAATCTGCCTGCTTTGTGTTACAATCCATGCACAGATGGAAGTTAGCAAGGCTGTCGTTAAAATTCACGGTGCCTGCAACCGTGCTGCTGATCTGGTGGGATTTATATCTAAGTAGGATATATATAATATGGAAGTAGTGGTAAATGGGAAAGGATGCGTATATACAAACATACTAAGTTTGTTTGCCATTTTCTTAGAAACAGTAAGACCAGTGCAAATAGTAATTGCTATGGCCATAAAGATTTGAGTCATGTTGATGGACACGGCTTCATATACACGAGAGGTGTTAAACCCCTGCACAGTTTAGTTCCAAATGTTCTGCAAAACTCACCTAGACCTGTAACTTTCAAACTTTCAAGTAACCCTTTGGGCATAATTAACCTAAAGATGTAATATGCTAGGCAGCACAGTGGCGCAGTGGGTAGCACTGTGGCCTTCCAGGTAGAAGGTTGTCGGTTCGAGGCTCGCCGGTGACCTTCCTGGAAGGAGTTTGCATGTTCTCCCTGTGCTTGCGTGGGTTTCCTCCAGGTGCTCCGGTTTCCCCCACAATCCCCAAAAACATGCGGTTAGGTTTATTGAATAAGCTAAATTCCCCTTAGGTGTGCATGTGTGTGTGTGTATGTTGCCCTGTGATGGACTGGCGAACTGTCCAGGGTGTACCCCCGCCTCTCGCCCAATGTGTGCCGGATATAGGCACCGGCAGACCCCCGTGACCCCGAAAGGGAATAAGCGGGAATGAAAATGAATGAATGAATGTAATATGCTGTAAATGAGCAGTTGATTTTCAACAAGGAAGTCAGTGATAGTGAAGAACAGATTATCCAGCTTTCCCACAAAAGACAATAAAATTGTTTAAAATTATGTTCAACAAATCTTCTGTTTACCTACCTCACATGGTACTCTCAGGTTTCATGGTAACTCAGACCAGAGAAATGTTTATACAGGTTCACACTATTGTTACCAGTAGTGTTTATTTGAATCTAAGGATCTTGTTGTGGAATTTACAAAACTATATGCATAGACAGAGAAGGCCAATGCACCAAAATTGTTCTTGATTGTTCCACTTTCCAATTGAAATGAATATTGATCTTCAGGACAAAATGATTCTTCGTGTTCACGCATGACTTTTGGTCTGGTCTGATTATGATAACATACAGTGGCTTCTGGAAGAATTATCGAGCCACTATACATAATGTCAAGGTCCAAAATGAGGTCATTACTAGTTAAGAGTGGTGTTACTTGTAATATTGCTAGAAATTATCTTTTCAGCAAAACCCTTTAAACATTTGGAAATGGTTTGCTTTGCAGTGGTTTATCAGATCACAGACAGGTGTGGTTGTCCTTTTTCATGACGTTTTTGTTAAATGGTTGCATTTTCTGTAAGGGTTGGGTTGGTTTGAGTTGTTATTTCAGCTAGAACGCTTCACATTTCATCAGGTTTATGTCAAGTGTTGATCTAAAAGAACCAATGGAACCTTATCATTGGGGATGCGCTGTGAAAACAGGCATTTCTCCTGAATACGGAAGCATCAGTGAGATAACAACTCTCATAAATCACCCTCTCTGAATCAACCACCCATTTCCATCAGCAAAGCACAGAATTGCTTTAACCCATCGATCACAATGTAAATTTGAGGTATTGCCGTGTGAAATGAACATCAAAAAAGATTTTGGACAGACCATGTGTGCTGGCTTGAGAACAGGTGACCTCATCCAATGTGAAACACAAGTCCTATGGGACCATAATGCAATGTCTTTAAGCTTATGCCAGACTCAGAGGAGAAGTTGTACAATATTTAAAAGATACCAATCAGATCCTCGATTAGGTAAAATGTGCTTGAAAATCCAGCTCAAGTGGAAAATTCTTGTACAAATGTGTCATGAGACAAATGTACACATGGGGCTGCTGATCTAGCCAGAAGGGGCCATGTGCTTTGGCCCAGGGCACATGAACGGGAGCAAGATGTCACTTTAAAGTTTTGTTCTCCTTCACTTGGCTTTAGCACCAAATGGAAAATACAATGCAACATCTTTCTCAACATTGCCTGGGAGAACAGATTTGACTCTTTTGTTTTGAGACGTGAAGCAGTACTTTCCACATGACATGGACATGTTATTGCCACATAATCCCAAATTGAACAAATAGTTTATTTTATGTTTAATAAATCCTTCCAAGATAAGCCATTAAATGGATGGTTCTGCTCTTCACTCTTTCCTTTTTGCCATCAGAATACTGGGAGATCTACATACTAACAAGATGTGCTTTTCATTGGTTTATATTGTCATGCACAATTTGATTATCCAATCACAGGATAAATTACTTCGAATTTTCAAGTTGATTCCAGCAAGAATGGAGGGCGTTTTTAAATCCATACAACCGGACAAATCTTTGTACACAAAAACAGTAATTGCCTACAATTAAAATGCTGCTATAATCATCTTTAAACTTGAATCTATGTTCATCTTACAGATGATTTTATGTCATTTCATCTGTCCATCGAATCCATCGATCTCCCCACTCCTTAAAGATCTACTTGAAAATAGTAAACCATCCATGGTACACCGAGAGAATGGATTCAAAACAGTGCCCTTACTTCAAAATCATGGAATTTGTAAAGCAATTTGACTTTGAGTTTTACATTTTGTAAAAAAGTGTCATTAATTTCCATGAGCAAGGTCTGGCTTATTTCTGTACTGCAGCCATGCTCCAGGGGGAGATTGACGCACCTTCAACCTGGTCTAGAGGTATTGATAGATACTTTTGAATGCAGAATTTACCTCAATTTGCATAATTCATAGTGGAGATAGTGGTCAATTTTATAAAAATGGTACTTTTTTTTAAAAATGTTTGCTTACACTTAACTGGTGTTGCAATTATGTTGCAAATAATCTCAGATTTTACCACAACCAGTGTTAAGTTTTCACTATCAAAGCAGTTGCGTTTGATTTGGCTTTTGACTGGCACTTTTAAAATGTAGACCATGTTACTGAAAATATTAATCATAACCCATTACAGAAAATTTTAGAAACAAGGTTTAAGAAGGTAAAACAGAAAATGTTGCTTTATTTAGCTTTAACACTGAAGACGCTAACAGCTAACAAAACTGCAGTGAGGAAAGAAAGATGGGCTTCAAAAAGCCAAGTGGCTCTTTGAAAGTTCATGGCAGGAAAGAGAAAGTCTCTCAGCAACCTAGCTAGCATTCTTAGTTGTGATGTAACTTCCTGTTCTATCTCAGAACAATAAGATTAACTTTTTTTTTCAATTACAACCGCAGGAACAAAAAGCTGTATCAAGTTGTATTCACAGATACTACAATATGCAAATACATCGCTACAAATAACTGGCTCAATAAATTCAACATTTCTGACAGAAATCTCTCTGATCTCAAATATGACTGGACAAAGAAAATTGGAAATTATTGAAAATTGTTTCTTATATCTGGCAAACCAATTCTGAGGTCGTATTAGCTGAAAACTGTTTGCAAAAGATTAGAGAAATACCCGTATTCTGTCTCTCGCATCAGCTACAAACGTGTTCCTATATAGATAAGAAAGAATTTTAGGTATAGTGTGACGCATGACAGGTTCAAATGTTCAGGTGGTACAATATGTGAGATAACCAGTTTAAACACTTACAATGCAAATAAATGTGTGACCGCATAGAATAACATGAGCAAATATTTCATGACTCATAATGCATGCATTTTGTTAATGTCATGACGTCCAAATTATGCAGCACTGTTTCATATTTCCATCACAACAGTCTGAATAGCTGTCTATAGAAAGTAGTGTTGATCACCAAAATACAAATGGTGGCATTTGCTTTATGCATGTATTTTGAATTAACAGCTTAACTCACAAGACTTAAATTGGAAGAAGTTGCCATTTATTTAGAAAGAGCTCATCTTCTGATCATTTCATAGAATTTTATCTATAAAGATAACTCATACATCTCAGAACCAGAAGTGTTGTGTTCAGATGTTTAGAACCACAGCTGTTGATACAGAGACTTATAAAAATACTCACTATTGAGGTAAAAGAACAACACAGCTACCAATTATACAAAGCAATTAGTTCCCTAAGAGTTTAAAAAGTTCAACATTTGCATATTCTTTCAGGAATTGTGCTAATTCTGTGGTGATATTTCCTTCCTTGCATTAATCTTCCTCATGCTTTGTCAGCGATGTGTTTCGTCTGCAAACAAAGTGTTAGACCAAGGTCATCCCATGACGTCAGAGCAACACCTGAAAACAGGCAAGTCACGCAGACGGTCTATAAACCTGTACAGTTAAAACGGTTTCCATTAATCATGATCCATTTCAGTGTTTCACCCCTACAAATAACACTTCCTCATCACTCAACTGAGCTCTTGCTGATGATATTTAGGGAAACTTCATTAAAGGTGATGAAACTTTCACAATTAAGCAGAATGTATTTGTTTCGTCACTCATTCTCCTGTCTCTGTCCAGACTTAGTTATATTTAGTCTCTATGTTACACTTTCCACTACAAAATAAAAGATTAAATTGAGACCTTTAGACACAAAAACTAATGTGAAAAACACAGTCACATCATTTTGTCAAAAGGTTTCACTCACCATCCAAATAACTGAATTCAATCACTCCCATACCGCAAGGAAGAAGAGTGGAATTGTGAAACTCCTTGCTACAGTTAGCTGTCAATAGTGTTATAACAAGCCTTGGATTGACCACTAGACACTCATGACGTGTAAGACCACTAAAAAGTAACTTATATACGTGTGTAGTAAACAAAGATCATCATCTTTCTGCAGTCCATCACTACAGACCGTCAAACTCCATATGTTTTTCAATTTAGCACAGGAACAGAGCTCAGAGCTTTAGGGAATGGGTTTCCATGGTTTAGCAGGTGCATCCAAACCGTATGTCTGCAAAGTGCTGGAAGCAGGGATGTAAAACATGCCCCCACTGGACTCTATGGCTGTGTCCCAATCCAGGTTCTGCTACCTTTGAAGTAAGGATTCCAAGGCTGCTTACATCACAGTTCTGCATGACAGATATTCTATTTCCCAAAAATCAAAGGCTACTACAAATGTGTTGCAATCAACATTTTATATAACAATAGACATTGTTCAGACTGTGCTGAACACCCACTCATGAAGTTCTACTTTTTGTAATGCTGAGAATTTTTTAATAGACGCTTTAGATAAATGCTGAAGGTGTAAACTGTGAAATATGTAAACTATACTACATACGGGGCTCGGACAACATTTTTTTTTCAGTTTCAAATTTTTATAAAAATAATGATTTGCGCTGAAAATGGTTTGTCTACGGTTGACACCATAAATTTCAGAAGCTAAACAGATTAAAAGTTAATAAAAACATGAATGTTATGGTGATTGAACTAATCAATTTTTCTAAGACGATTTTGTAAAGATGACTTAACTCAGTTACATGGAAACAGTGAACATAAAATGTTAATTCATGCCAGCATTACATTTTCAAATGCACTCTGCTTAATGTAATAAGCCAAGACTGATTTTTGGACTTACTTTGAATAAATTGTGACAACCAGATAAAAAGTATACACCAGCTAAAAATAAATTATTGTTGACACACAAAAGTTATATACAGTCTCTCGACCCCTGTTTCATTATTTACAGCACCTGTCAAAGATGCTATTTGTCCATGTATGGTGATCGTTCAATGAGGGAAAACAAGTAATTCATGGCATGTAAGAAAACGCCGACTTACAGAGCAATAATTTACTGCTCATATTACTGCACATATCTCCTTCCTAGTGGCACAAGCATTTCAAATTTCCACAATTTTTGAAGACACACTCCACCCTGGAGCAGATTTATTTTCACACATCTGGATGAGGTGCCTGTAGTTTCTCCCCACCCTGTCATTGTATAATTTGCTGTTAAGAGTGAATATGAACAGAGACCTGGGAGCAGAAAAGTCATTCCTTAGAGCCCTCGTGTCCACCTTCACTCCCACTCCCTCTCAGTGTTTAGAGCGCTGGGAAAAGAAACACCTTTTCGACAAGGTTAGAATGGCGGCTTTAGAGAATAGTGGTCACTTTGAGATCTGTCAGCCTGGCATGTGTTTGGGACCCTGTGAAAAGAAAGACTGAAAGCTTTAACAGTCATGAAAAATAGTTTCCAGGCCTCTTAACACATCTCATGTCTAGTAACGAACCTTGCCAAATCATTAAAAAACAAAAGTCCATTGTCTGTGGTATCACAGATGTTAGATGCCAGTGCTATACAGACGATCGTAGAATTGAATCTGTAAAAAGTAGGTGCAGACAAAGAAAATCCCCTAAAACAACTGTTCACTATCAGAAAAGTAGCAGCTTATATTTTGGGTGAGTGTAAAAGCCAATGGTTACACTAAAAGACTTCCACTATAATTATACACAATTAAAAAACAAAAGTGGGAAAAGCAGATGGAATGGAGATCAAGGGAAAACATTTTGGGCGGGTTGTCCGCAAGCATAGCAAGGACCAAGATGGAGAACATCCTGAACATTTCTGCAGTCCATCACAGGGCCACATTTACTTAGTCACCAAATTCACCCGTAGCTTATTTGTGGACTGTGGGAACCAGATTACCCTACTTACAAGCAGTGGTGTAAATATCACACTCGAGTAAAAGTACCATTGCTTGCCAAAAAAGTAAAGGAAGTAGAATCTGTTCTAAATATGACTCAAAGTACGAGTAAAAAGTAAAGAGTAACGTTTTTTAGCAAAATAGCTGGATGCCTCACAGGTCCTCAACTTAGAGCTTAATGAAATAGTACCCAAGGTCAATATCTGCAGTGGAAATGTGACTCTTGCATGCTGGCTATCAGGGTACAGTGGCAAAGAAAAAGCCATTTCTGAGACTGGCCAATAAAATAAAAGATTTATTTGGGCACAAGAACACAGACATTGGACAGAGGAAGATTGGAAAAAGTGTTATGTATGAACAAATCGAAGTTTCAGGTGTTTGGATCATGCAGAAGAACATTTTCACACAGATTACCTCAAAAACAAACAGCTAGATTGCCAAAGGTCTTTGACGAAAGCAAAGTTTGAAGGAAAAATCTATTATTATTTCAAAAAAATATTATTTTCAACTTTGTCAATGTCTTGACTATATTTGTGGTAAATAAAAGTGTGACTTTTCTCGGAAAACACAAAATTGTCTGGGTGAACCCAAATTTTTGAACGGTAGTGTATGTCTAGAAATGTTTGATGTTGTTTATAAAACTTTCAAAAGGGCTAAAAACACTTCAAATAAGCTTAAAACTAACCATTCCGCATATCTTTTATTGTGGGAGAACCATTTCTATATCATACCAAGGCTGTTTTGAGGACTATAAAACTAAGCTGAACTGGACTGGGACCAAGAGCATGTTCTGTAGGCAAAAGTGTGAACAATGTTCTAAAGTGACGGCCCAGCTTTGAGCAGGGCAGCATATCACAGCTGTGCACTTCATAGCATCACAATATTTACAGATGTTCTTTAGATCCATGGAACTGTCATGCACTTGTTTTCATGCCTCAGTCAGTTTTGAAATGAACTTTCATTTCACCTTTTTCATATGAAGCTCGCTTTGACTCCAGCAACTTTACTGGAAGGAATTTAGACATGAAATTCTTTGTTTGCCTGCACAGATCAGTGACTGGTGAACTTTTTCAATGTATATTTAATTCAAACATCATGAAGTACAACACATTTTCCATTTACAGTTAGAGCACTTGAGCATGCCCTGAATGAGGTCAATATTTAAACGAGTATAATAATTGAAGTTACAAAACTCAAATATTCTTTACATTTAGAAAATTATATTCTTCCTATATTCTCATCCTGAGAGCCAGAGCTTTGTCCCAGCCTGTTGACACAAAATGTTGGTGTTGCACGTTCTTGGATAAATGTTTAGATTTTTTAAGGCTGTTACTATTATGATAAACTCCTTGTAGTGGTACGATGCTGCAGATGTGTTGATGGATGCTTGACTGCTTCAACAGCTAAAGCAGCAGATTGAGAAAGAGGCTGTCATCAGCTCTGCCATAAAAAATCCCAGACTACAGGCTGAACTGGAAACACACTAACAAACATGCCAAAGGTATGACCATGTAGTTGTATAATGCTCATAAATGTAAAGGTAACTGCACAACTATTTGTAAGCATTCTAAATATAAAAGACATGCTTTACTGTTTGTCTGCATGTATTATTAACCTCCAAATGGTGAGTTTGAGGAACTACCATTGCCAGTAGATGTCCCTGTATAAAAACAGTCCAGAAGTCTTGTAGGGACATCTAATGGACATTAATAACATAGTAATGATGGAAATACATTGTCAGTATGTCTAAAATGTAATACTAGAATTTTAACAGTTCTATTTTAAGAAACCTACTGCAATGCTATGGGTTTGCACTAATTATAAAAAGTCAGCATTATCTAATCATCTTTCATTGTAACTGTTATTCCATGTACAGGCTGTTTTATTATTTTAATGAATATAAATGTATAGTTTACAATTATTAAATCTCAAAAGTAATTAGGTTGGCTGAACACATTGTTGGCTTACCTATATTAGTTGTATTTTTATATTTCCTATTCCAGAAATATAAAAACCGATTGTTTATCGTAGTAAATGTAACAAATACAAAGTGGGTGAACAAAAGAACAATCTAAATCAAACCAATACATACGATTGGGCCAATATTTATTCTGCCGCAGGAAAATGACCCAAAACCAACAGCCAAAGTCATAAAGCAGATTCACTGTGTTTTGTTCATTGAGGAAAATATATTATACTTTATAAAGCGTTCTTTACAATAACTAAGTAAAAATCATATTTTAGTTCTAAATAAATAAAGAATGCCGAAAACAGATTTACATTTGGCATAATTGTTTTACAACTTAATAAAAAAATGGTAAAAATGCTTTAAAAAGACAGGCTTACTAGTCGATTGCAGATTACTATTCAGTTGAGTGCCAGGCGTTGTAGCTGATTACAGAGATATTGTTAGTACAGGCAGTCGCGCTAGTTGATTTTCGATCGAGCTGATCATGGCTCTGTCGAGAGCTCTCAGATATTGCCAGAGGATTTTCTCGTGGATTCCCGTCGTTATCATTTCATCTGTGGTTCTCTGGTCTTATTATGCTTATGTCTTTGAACTGTGCTTCGGTAGGATTCCAGTCTATTTTTCATTGTTCTTATTTTATTGGGTATAGTTGTTCCTCCTTGACAAGGAAGTAACGTTAGCCCAAAGAGATCGCCAGTGTTATTGTTTCTTATTTTGTAAATATAAAACAAGTTTAGGATTTACATACTCTTAAAACTATTTAAATAACGTTGGTTTGCTTGGGCGGTTTCAAAGACCAGGAAAAATGGATTTCAGCTGCAATTGTTTGTCTTTATAAGGTCACTATTCTGTTTTAAATAACGTTAAACACTTTACCTATTTTACAGTTACGCTCAGTAATCATCTGGAGAGGGGTAAGTGAGCTAAAGTAATACTATTTTCACTCTGGCAATACACTGTAGATCATTTGCCACTTATTATTGTTTGTCTGTGCAATAACCTAATTCCACCCATTGATTGTAACGTTAAATTGTATTTTTAGGGGTTTTCAAATTCAGTTATCTCATATTCTTTAACAGATTTTTAAATTACATCTATCTTTTATCAATAGCTCGAGGTTGCTGTTTGTTCAGTGTTGTTATAATTTTCCTTATATCTTCAGTGAGCATTTGCTTATTTTGTCTGGTCTCTATCCCAGTTAACTATTTTGAAAGACAGCAGTAGATATAGACCTCAGTGCCACAACCACTCACCATTTATACTCAAATGAATGTCTATGGCTGAACCTTTAGAGTCTTAATGGAGGGATGAAATAGATCCAAGATGGGACACAAAGGGCCTGGAACTAAGAAGCGGCCACATTGCCTTCTTGCTGTCTTTATCACAGATATTTCTGCTTCCCTCCGCAGTGGCCTACTTGTTAATTTTCCACGTGTGCTTTATAATGTTCTGTTGGACATATTGGAAGGCCATCTTTACTCCACCATCCACACCATCTAAAAAGGTGATTAAGAATTAAGACTTATTTATGTGCATAAGTTATTTCAGTAGTGTCTAATAATGTAAAACATCCATTTTTGTATGGGGAGGGGAAAATACTAGAGGTCATATAATAAATATGAAATAATACACAGCTTGAGTGTGCAATATTTATATATAAATCCTTAACATTTTGTCATGTTTTTCTTGGTAAGCTGTTCCTGGATTTTTAACGATTTTCTGATACAGTGTTTGATTTTGCTTTGCTTTATCGTTTTGATGATTTCAGGTTGTCAAACATTGATTATGGGATTTTTTTCTTAATTTTTTTTTTTACTTGAGGTAATATTACATATAAATTGCCACTTTTACTTACAAAACTAAAAGTGTCTTTGCTCTGCTCTCTGATTTGTCAATATTTACATATTCATGAGCCTTCTGCTTCAATCCCTGCCTGTCATTCAGCCTAAGTGGTTGGGCAAACACCCCCTGTTGCACTTCTCAGATACTTAATATATATGTTAAAAAGAAAGTAAGCTCTGTTAATCAGATTATGACCCTTTAATGGTGAATTTAATCATTTAGCATTCTTTTTTTTGCTTTCTATGCTCTAGTTCCAGTTGTCGTACTCTGATAAAGAGCGATATGAAATGGAAGAGACACCAGACGCTCAGAAACAGATTCTGGCTGAAATCGCCAAGAAGCTCCCTATCTTCACACGCGCCCAATCTGGAGGTATGCCCTGCATGAAATTAAAGTACTATCAGGATGGTATGATGTAAGCCGTTACTGATGTGCTGTTATGAAGTGATTTACTAGAATGTTTACTTGTAAAACATGTGATTGGACTGCTGATCCTCTCTATCTTCATGTCTGCAGCTATCAGGTTCTGTGATCGTTGTCAGGTGATAAAACCAGACCGGTGTCACCACTGCTCTGTCTGTGAAACGTAAGTCAAACACCACAACGACCCTGATCCTGAAAACAGATCTCTTTACACTAAAAGCCTTGAGTAATTAAAGTCTCGGTAACGATTTTCATCTTTTTCTAGATGTGTTTTGAAAATGGATCATCACTGTCCATGGTAAATGCTGTTTGTTATTAACACAGCAACAATGTTCTAGTTTGATTTGGGTTGTAGTTAACAATATCTTATTAAACCATCTATTTTTGTTTTAGGGTAAACAACTGTGTGGGATTCTCCAACTACAAATTCTTTCTTCTGTTCCTGTTTTACTCCATGCTCTACTGTGTGTTCATTGCTTCGACAGTGTTTCAGTACTTCATCAAGTTCTGGGTGGTGAGTTTCAGAAAGAAAAGGCTAAGTTTCTCAAACTTGCTCTTATCGTACCTGGAGAAAATAATCGGACTCAGCGGAGTTTGTATTATTTGTAATAATTTCGACACATGATTTGTCAGGTATGTCAAATTAAAATGTGCGATCATCTTTGGGTTTCAGTTTACCTTTTTGAAACCTTGAAACCTCAAATGGTGCCATCTAGTGGTGGAAAAAGAAAAGATAACCTTTATAAGTACAAGTGTACTGTGATACGAATTGTGTTTTTCCAAATTCTGGCACAAAAATGGTGACAAAAAGTGTGACAATGGTGACAAAAACAAAAAGTGCTGTGAACAGTGTTAAGGTTTAGGATATCAAGCATTGCTACAAAAACAGGTTTATAATTTGTATAATAAATAATTTGTAACAAAAAATGCTTGAAAAAGGCCTCATCGTAATAGTTTTGCGTGCTTTTTATGTGCTGGCAAAAATAGTCTAAATATTCTGTTAAAGTAATTTCTGTTATCTTTATTTTTGTGTTCAATTGTTAATCATTTTGACACCAGAAGCAGTTGTTGGTGTGAAAACAGGTTTTAATGCATGCAATTCACCATAAAAATGGAAAGATGCATATCTTCTTCTCTTTTTTGTCAGGGGGATCTTCCTAACGGTCCCGCCAAATTCCACATTCTCTTCCTGTTGTTTGTGGCTCTCATGTTTTTTGTTAGTCTTATGTTCCTGTTTGGGTACCACTGTTGGCTGGTGGCTAAAAACAGATCAACGCTAGGTGAGAAGAAAATACTCTTCACACACCTTTTGACCTTGGTTAGTTGATGTGCTCTTTTGATGTGTTCTGTGTAACCTCTTTGAATTTGATTGGTCCAGAGGCGTTTTCTGCACCAGTTTTTCCGAATGGGCCAGACAGGAATGCCTTTAATGGTGGGATCAGCAGAAACCTCCAGCAAGTGTTTGGGGATGATAAAAAGCTCTGGTTTGTTCCAGTGTTCACTAGGTGAGCTTGTACCCAACACTCTTTCAACAGCTCACGGCAGGTGTTTAGAGGGATATTTTCTCTGATCCACACATTCGTGTAAAGATGAATATACAAAAAAAAAATTAACTGCCATGTGTAAATTACAGCAGAATTCAACAAAAAAAATATTTTTAGTCACATTTAGAAGTTTGTCTAGGTGCAGTGCCCTGCGTTTTACATTTCACAGCCTTAATTGAGAACATTTTACTTTCATAAATGTTGTTATATAAATCTAAAATTATATTTTAAGATTACCTATATTTTTTAATACATTTTTTACATTTCAAAATATGGCTTCTTTTATCACGTTTAAAGTGAGTATATAGCTGTTTTTGTTGCATATGATTTAGTACAATGAGTTATACCCCACCCACTGAATGTGAAGCCACACCCACTGTCGTTTCATTGGTTGTACTCCCCCACCCCAACCCTAGTTCTAAGCCTGATGGGGCAGTCATACTACTCCCGAACAATCTGGTATTTCACCACATGTGATTCCATGAGCCCGCCCACAAAACAGCATCATTGAAAAAAAATAAACAATACTCTATATTACTCCATTCTAATTTAAAGCAATACTGACAGTCTAAAAATGTAATAATAATAAAAATGTGATATCGCAGGTCAAAGTTTCCGTTGGAGTGGAATCTGGAATTAATTAATGAATGGTTATTTTTTCCATAGTGTGACCGCCCCATTACCCTCAGCGATTCAATGTTCAGTGGGTGGAGCTGCACAATATGTAGGTGTGGCTTATGCCATCTGCAGTCAGGTGTGCTTTCAGTTGAAGAAAAATCTAAGGCATGTGATCTAAACACGTGGGGGTTATGGCCTTTTAAAGTGGGTTCCACCCTCACCTGCCATGACACAAACCTCAAGTGGTCAGTCGATGAACTGCAGCTGAACTGTCCAATTATGAAATCCTGAAATTTGTATACGCTCACATGGAAACCATATGTAAACGCTCACTTGTTTTGCATGCTACAGCCAGGGTGATGGGCACTATTTCCCTCTGAGGACTATGCGTGAGTCTGAGAATCCCTTATTGGCCAATGAGGAGAAATGGGTGGAGGATGATGGATCAGATGAAGAAAGTCCAGGTATGTATCTAAACTGCTAAGATACTAAAGTGCTAAAATTAAGGAGGGTTTTAAACGTGCATCAGAATTGGGCTGATGAGGGAGAGAAAGTTGTTATCAGTTGATTCACTCTCTGGTTTTCAGATGAAAATGAACCATCAGTGGTTCTTAGAATTGAATCATAATCTCTGCTGAGAGGGTGAGCACTTGGTGAGTATTGCGACCATATAACTTGACCAGTAATATAACTATTAATGCTGTTCATATCAGTGAAACCTTTGTGGTTATGTTGAATTTTAAGAAATCCTAATTAGACTAACTATGCTTTTTTTAGATGAATCCTTACTTCATGTGAGTCTGGAGTCAAATGAGCTAACTGCTTCCCGAATCCCGGATTGTTCCTGTTTTTTATTATTTTTTTTATTTGTGGGGAAGAGGCAGATAAAATAGGAACAAAGAGAAGTGTGTTTATTGTTCCTTGGTCATCTTTTATGAAAATGAAAACCAGAAGATGAACATTTTCAGGTTTTAAAGGCTTGCTGGACTTGCTTTCTTTTATGAACTTCAAATTGAAAGGCTTTGGGAACTTTTGTCTTGTTTTGTGGATGTTCATTTGGAGGTTTAATGGTTTTATTTTTGCATTTGCTAATTTTTTTCTAGTGGATTTTATGTGGTTTCAAACAGCTCCCTTAAACTAGGACCAGTAACTATTATAACACATATTATAGTAAAATGTTAAATTAATGTCATGTAAAAATGTGCATTTTTATACATATGGTGGTATTTGTTTTTCAATGTTTTAATGTATACTTTTTGTATTGAGATATTTTTATTTATTATTAATCAAGGTACAGTGAATAAGGCACATGCAATAATACGAGTTGGGACAATATTCTTTTTACATTGTATTATTTAGTTCATAGGGGAACATTGGTATTTTTTTTAAGAGATAAAAACATTTTCTGCTTTCATATTCTTGTGTGCATTGGTCCAATCACTAAACTATTTGGACGATTGTTTCAGCCTGAAAGTGTTAATGAATGGTTGTCTGGATTTGGATTTGGTGCAATATAAATACTGGTTCTACTGTCTGTATGTATTCAGCATAAGATGGAAGTCAGTAATTATCCGCATTGGTTATTTTCTTTCTGGCTTACATATATCTGTACAACATATGTTTAATGTGTTACCTCAAGTACTCACAATGTGTTGCAATCCTTTACCCCGTATTAGACTGTTTAGAACAGAAATAAAATGAACATTTTTGCACACTTGGCAACAGTGAAAAAACAAATGTTCTTTTTAACACCACTAGACAAAAAGTATTCTGACATGTTGGTTTAGTGCCAACTCCAAATATTCTCAAGATGCCAGGTAAGACAGTATTTTTTCACAATTATTGGTCTAGACATAATTACAATGGTTCTATGTCCCACATCCTAATAACAGCTACAAAAATATCACTTGCTACAGTCTCAACATGCTCCATGAAAAGAAACTTGGAGTATAGTCATGTACGTTCTGCCTCGAAGCTGGAGATATACTGACTGGTGCTTTAAAAGAGCACTTTTCTAGATTTAATCACGTTCACATCTAGAATAAGATACTACAACTTTGTTTTATTCTGTGACACCAATCGACAAATCCCTCCACGAATGTGGGAAAAATGGCTGAAAAATCAAACCAGAGCGAAAAATTACTCAAAACCCACAGCAGCACATTTCTAATTAGTACTAAAACATAGTTGAATTTCACCAAATCATCTAATTTACAATTTATGTATCTTTTATATTTGATTATTTCATATTTGTTTAGTAAAAGAAGTTTTATTCTCAAGAAATCACATTTAGTTAAAGTTCTGTTATTATAAAAGCACCACTCTGATCATACTCTCTTCTGCTCATTACAAGAATGAAACAAGCACAGGCATCATTATAGCAAAGCACATGATTAAAATCATAACTTCACCATGATTTTCTGTTCAGAAGAGAGCATCTAATATCTTCATCGTGGTTTGAAAACCAGTTCACTTTCAAAGCACATTTCCAAGTTAAAAACTATAGAAAAGATCCCTGAAAGTATAGACTTGACTTGGTCCATAACAAGAAATCTGGAGTATAGTCATGTACGTTCTTCCTCGAAGCTGGAGATATACTGACTGGTGCTTCAAAAGCACTTTTCTAGATTTAATCACGTTCACATCTAGAATAAGATACTAGAACTTTGTTTTATTTTTTTGACACCAATCGACAAATCCCTCCACGAATGTGGGAAAACAAAACAGCTGACAATCAAATCATAAACGTTAATTTTTTTTAATTTCTGCTGTGTAACACAGAAGGGGAATTTAGATTATTCATTTAATCTAGTTGCATGATTTTAGGGTTGTGGAGGCAACCTACGGAAGCACAAAGAGAACATGTAGACTCCTTCCACAAAGGTCAAAGTCAAGCCTCAAACCAGCAATCTTCTAGCTGATCAACAGTGCTACCACTGTGCCATGGTGCTTCCTCCTCCTCCTCCTGCTTTTAATTTTTCTCTGTATAGGTAACTTTCAAAAATCTTTGAAACGGTTTATATAAGTAAAGTTATTTCTGATTTCTTTAATTTGCTTTTTTTCCCATAGTTCACAGGGGGGCAATCGCAGTGGTTTGGCTACACTCCACTGGCCATGTGAGACACACTTGGTGTGGACCATAGACTGTAAAAAAATATGGATGGTGTGACAGCACCTACTGCCATTAGGCTTATATGAAGCTTTTTTTGAGCTGGAGAGGAGGCTGCCATTGACGGGTGCGCATGGCACACCTGATCGAGATGAAGCCGTCGAGGTTTCAGAGCTCTGCCTCGTGACTGGCTCAACCCCCCCCCCCCCACACACACACACGCAGTCTGTTATATACAACTTATTTTTGTATTTTATTGTTACATACTGACAGTGGAAAGTATGCTATGTTCTGTATAGCTGTCAACCATTGCTGTCAATCACATGGTCTCGCCTAGTTTTTTTGGAGGAAATTGAAAAAACAATTTGAGTTTTTCTGAAAAAGTTGTATAGATAAAGTTCGAAAATCTCAAAACCTGTTAGTGTAAATACCCTACTTTTTAAGGAAATAATATTTAAAGTCCAGACTTATATTGGGTTGTAATCATACCCGCAACAAACACCCATAAAGAGTTATATACTCTGTGCTACCACTTTGTGCATCCGTGAACAACGCAACATTTATGCAATTAAAATCCCTGTCTTACACAATCTGCAGTTCGTGTCTCAACAGAGAAGATAGCATGTGCAAACAACGTATTTAATGACTTGTCTTAACATTGTCGGCAAGGTGGCGCAGTGGCCTTCCAATTAGAAGGTTGCCAGGTCGAGGAAGGAAAGAAAGGAGTTTGCTCCCAGTGCTTGAGTGGAATTCCTCTGGGTACTCTGGTTTACCCCACAATCCCCAAAACATGCGGTCAGGTAAATTGAATAATCTAAATTCTCCTTAGGAGTGAATGTGTGATTGTGTGTGTTACGATGTACCTTCTGGCAGGAAAGTGAACGAATGAAAGTTTTAACAATATCAATTGAAAACAAAAAAAGTAAAATAAATACAACGTTGTCGTTTATATCCATCACTTTATATTTTTGTCCCTTGAAAAAGTTAGAAAGAATTTTAATTCCTTACATAATTTCCATTGGCTTATAAGGCTGATGCGGAAATGACATCACGTGTGACGTCTTCTCTCATGTGTTCAGTTCAGCATGGCGCCGCTCTTGGTACCGCTAAAATGTGGATTTCACATTCAAAAGCGTAAATTGTCAATGTTGCTTCAACAAAGCCGCGCTGTTCATGCGTGGTCATTTCACGACCAAAGACCGGACATTAAACGGAAACAGCGGAGTACATTTCTGGTATGTTCACCTCTGTCGGACACTTTCGGACACGACATCTAGATATCGCATGAAGAAAAACTTAAACTTTTGTAACACATCAAACTTTTACAATGTCTAATGCCACGAAATTCAAATGTGTTGCGTACATACCAGTTGGTTCTGATTATATAGTTGTTTTTGTCGAAGTAGGAAGTTGAAGTTTTGTCGTGACAAATCAGAAAGTTCGGCTTTAACAATAAGTATGCTGTTTGCGCTTCGCAACACCTTTTGCTTCGTTTATAAAATATAAACGTTTTTCACTAGTGGATATTTTTTAAGTAATTAAACTAAGTAGTTAGTCTGTCATTATGTATTAAGGACCTAATTTTGTATTTTAGGTCACATGATACAAACAGTATTTGTGCGTAGATAGTAGACAGTAAGTGTTGCCTCCCTCATTTGAGCTAATATCAGAAGAACATGACATTACCCCGCGTGCACGCTCATTAATCGTGTTTATAAGTCATCAAAATCTCAAAAGAGTGGAATGAGCTCTTTGTTTTGATACACAAGGTGTCTTGTCTCTTTAATATTATAATATATTTTTTAAGCAGTCATTTACCAGTCAATAAATGTAATGGTAGGTTATTTTAGAAGTGAGACACATCTACAAACAGATGTGTGAGTGAAATAAGTTTTTGACACCTCATACAAAATGACCTATTATTAGGCAATCAGCAGTTTCTTATATTTGGAACCAGGTTTGCAGCAGAGATTTTGTCCCACTACCCTTTTCAGAGATTCTCCAAGTCGTTAAATTATCTCTTGTGTAATGTGTGGCAACGCTAACCTTCAGCTCCCTTTACCTGGTTTGTCTATGGGATTTAGAAACTGACTAGCCCTTCCAAGCTCTTTGAGACACTAACTTACTGTCTTGGTTATGTGATTTTGTCATACTGAAACACATATCTAAAGCATATTTTCAAATTGTTTTGTAGAGTCTATTCTTTGCCCTTGGTATTTTTCAGTTCATTACTGTGTTAAAAAACAGGGCCCCAAACTATGGCCCCACATAGCCAACAGGCTGCCCCCATACTAGCCTCCCATGTCTGGAACGGCGATCTAAACAATGGAAAACATCTTTTGTGCATCATTATCATCTGTACATAATGATTGATGTGGATACTTGTTTTTTTTTACTACCTGTAAATGAATTGTGTAATAAAATGGTTTAACCTTCATAATAATTAATGTTAAATTGAATTTAATTTAACTGAAAGGCGCAAGCTACAGCTGCTTGCCACAAGAACATTTAAAAAAGGGAACAAAATGGCCAGTCACTTAGGAACATAGACTGTGAGTGAGTTTGGTTGCTAACACATCAGTGAGCAGGAGTCTGCACATGCTCTAAAGCATTTGTGGGTACTAACAGGTTTCCAAAGGGGCGCTCCATCCATTCAACAGTGCAAACTTGTGTAGTTTCTCCCTGATTATTTAAATCTGTTTTTAGAACAAGAAATATACTTAAATTAAACGTTAATTAAAAAAGACTATTGAACAGTCTCCTCTGTGTAATTATTGTAATTGTTGTAAAAGGCTTGTTTTTATTGTATTAAAATAATATTGAGTCTGTATTGTTAAATTAGTATATTTTTATTTAAAATGTATACAATCAATATCTGTGTTAAAATAATGATATGTTAAAGTGGGTCACTCCCAATGTGTAATTTTTCAGGTTCCTTCATGAACAAAGGATAAAAAGATGTGGCCCTAAAAGTTTGGGAACTCTCTGATGTAGAGTAACGCTCTAAGCATTCTTGAATGTTCCACTTTTAATTGAATTAACTTTTTCAGCTGTCATGTGAAAGCAGAGAGACGTCAACATGGAACAGCGGAGCTCAGAACAGGCATCAGATTTTAGACACCATAAAAGTAAGTCTCTTTTTGAACCCAGTAAGACATTCTTTAAAATTGGAACTGATCCAGGTCATTTTTTGATAATTCAAATATAAAATGGGCAATTTCTGGTTCTGGTGTGCCCCAGCACTTGCAGGTTCCAGAAAGACAGTGCTGGCATGGGAATGCTGGTGGTCGGCTTAACGCAGATCCCAAAAATGTAGTAAGTTTTTTTGTTTGTTAAATGTCTGGAAAGGTTCGTAATTTAGTTTTCAGAGTCTTGAAAAACAGGTTTACTCGTATGTTTTTTTGTCTTAGAATACAAATTTATTTTTAACTGATTTGTTTCCTTTTCTATGTGGTGATTGGTATTTACATTACAAACATATTTTGCATGTTACAGACTCTAGTACTTTATTCATACCTCCAGCATTATGAAAGTAAAAAAGACTACTGTTTAATGAATATTTTCAAGAGCAAATTCTACTCATTTTAATTTGTAAATGTATTTTTTCCCAGTTGAAGGAAGTGAATTCATCAAAGATTCTTGCAGCCATGCTGACGTATGTTTGGCCAAAAGACAGACCGGACCTTCGGGCTCGGGTAGTCATAGCATTGGGCCTTCTAGCTGGAGCAAAGGTATTTTATTGATTGTTTTGATACTATACTTGAATTTTTGTATTGTATGTTTGGCATACGAACGGCGATCGCCTCTATACAAATGAACATCAGTAACTTAGATTAAATTAAAAAAAATAACTTCACTCACATTGTTTCTCCATAAGGATTATAATCAAGAGGAAGTGCTTGTAAGTTCCTTCAGTCAGTTCTGTTTGACGGCCACTAGAGGGTAGTTTCTGACAGTCTGATTTTCTTATGACTTTTTAAGGTAGTCATCTAGCGTTTGTTAGGAGGATGGCAAGCCATAGCAATTTTATAATAATTTATCTATTTATTCGATGCATTAATATAGAATAACAACTTTTGAAACAAGCAGGCACAGGGATTTGGAACTTTCGTAATGTTAATTAGGCCATTTTTACTTTAAGTAAACAAAAAAATGCTGGAACTTTGTGACAATAAGTTGTGTATTTCCTGTTTACACAACTGTTTAACATACCGTCTAGTACTTCAATTAAAATTATTCTTCAGTGAACATGAACGCTTAAAAATATAGATGTTTTGAAAGGTCCCTTATCAGGTCAGCAGAGGTCCAACATGCAGCCATAGATAAGACTAACACAGGCTCCACAATTGAGCAACCCACCATTTTGTTAACATCGAGTGCCAACACCATAGCAAATAACATTTTATTGTGTCAGATAAATACATATACATACATTTTGTAAAATATGTTATAGATTTGGTGATGAGAATATAATCCTTGCATTCGATTTTCAAATGTATTTTGTCTAAAAAGGTTTATAAAATATAAAAAAAAAAACTGTAAAGAACTTAAAACCTCTTTTTGTGAAGAAAAACAAAATAGAAAAGTTTTGCTTTAATGCATCACCATTGACAAAATTAACTGATAAAATATAAGAATTGAGGCTACATTAAAATTTCTCAATTTTGGGGATTTTTATTTTTATAAAGTTGTTAAACCATAAAAATTCTTTTGTTTTAATATTCAGCAGAGAATGACCGAAAAGGCAAGAAGCAGAGCTACATGAATATGCAAATCATGACCAATCAGAGAGCAGCTGATTCTGTAGATCATGGACCTCCTGTAGCATATAAAAAACTCTGCCAAAAGCTCTGTCAAATCCGTTTCTGAAGTGTTTTGTTTAATTCTTGATTGTCTCAATCCAGCACACTATTTAACATATTTAAATGTATGTAAATTAGACCGGAGATCCAGTAGGGTGTTCTGTTTTTGTAAATTATAAATGCTGATTTTCACATTAATTAGGATATATAAATAAAATCTGAAGATTGGAACATTTTTCAAAAGTGACATTTTTTTCTCAATAAGGATTGTTTGTTTTTTTTCTCAATGTAAAATTTCAATATCAATTTAATTTGACCGTTATGAATAATGCAATTTAATAAATACAGTTGATGAATCCAGTTAAATAACACCCGATTTTAAACGAGATGGAGTCAGCTGGCATATTAGGGAAAAATTTTTTATTCTATATATTCTTGTTCCTTTGCATTTTTTAAAGGTAAAATCTATACTAAACAATTAATACTGTAGTTAGTTCACTGTAGGTAGTGGTCCATGTTCAAAGTGCTCGTGCCATTTGTGTGGTGAGATGTGTAACTAAATATGGTGTAACTTTTGCCTCTTGACTTTGTTCTGCAAAAGGGCATCGCCATGGATGCTTGTTTAAAAATGAAATTATCAGAGGTGTTGGCAGCTCATTGTTAACTTCCACAAATTCAGAGCAGTAATTAGGATGATATGAGTTCTTGCTTTAGTTTATTACAGTATTTCCTGCCTAACTTACCTTTGTCTGTAGAAAACTAATTTTTTATGTCTGATTTTAGTTACGTAATTTTTATCCTATATGATGTCAAGTCACTGCTCTTGTGGACAGAAGTAAAATTATTTTAGTGCCTGATTTTTGAGGTATCTGCATTATTTTTCTGGACAGAATTCTCTAAATTGTTCAGAGCAGAGGAATTCCATGTTCCATTGTAATCTGAAGTTCAGATCATTTTACCAACTCAGATCCTTTAGTCTCGTTCAGCAAAATGAACTTCTTTCCTTTTCAAAAATCCTTTTCAAGTCATTGCGTTCATTTTAGTAAAATGCCATATCACAGGTCTTGTACTTCCAACGGTTATCCCTTCTTTTCACCACTTGATGGCAAGTATTTGGGGTCCATAAAATGAAACTAAAAGATGATCATGCATTTTATCAATTTAAATTTGAATGACTTTGCAAATTATGTGTCATAACTCTTGTAATGTTCACTTGGAACCAAAAATATCAAAGCTAATAGCCTTCTGAAACCTAAATATTATATTTGAGATCAAAATTAAACAATAGAAGAGTCGAATCATTCCAATTTAATTTTAAAACAGCTTTGTAGTATACAACCACACATCTATGAAGTAATTATCCAAAAACAGCCTAATCGTGTATTGACGCACCTATATATCGACAGGTGTTTTTTTTGTTTTTCATAAATACAAATTAATATTATCTTTTGACATATCCAGATAGTCTGAAACTTTGTATTTAGGTTTAGATCAACACAAGTGCCAAGGAACATAATAATTTTTTTTCTACTAATAAATCACATTAGTAGGATTTATTGTCCTTTTGCTAAAGATGTGTGTTATTTTCCTAAACTGAGTTGTGTTCAGCTGAACAGGAGCCAAATTCAAAAGAAATGTCATGTGGCTAATGTGCTGCAGTTTATTGGCTTGATCCAGCCGCCGTCCGCAAGCTTTTAATTATCTCTAATAACTATTTCACTTCCATTAGTGGATGCATAAAGCAACTCATTTCCAGATCTGTCTGCAGCAGGACACAGGCGCACACACATTGCGGCGAGGTGCTGAGCTGCTGTCCATCAATGCACTTAAAAAAAAACTTTAAAAAAAAAAAGCGCACAGCATCATCACATCAACATTTATTTCTTTCCTCTTATCCCTCAGATGACCAATGTGATGGTGCCCTTCATGTTTAAATATGCAGTGGACAGCCTGAACCAGATGTCGGGACACATGCTGAACCTGAGCGATGCGCCAAACACGGTGGTGACCATAGCAACAGCTGTTTTGATTGGCTGTAAGTCATGCCTACTTCTGTCTTGGCAGGTGTTTGTCTTCATTTTGAAAAGCATGCTGCTTATTAAGTATAAGCCCACAAATCCAAAAAATGTCTTGTTTTAATTTAATTTTAGTACAAATCAAATTTTGTTGGGTTTCTGTGCTTAACCCTTAGATGTCCGGGGTCTTTTTGAACATTTTTACTGCTTTAAAATTTGCTCTAATAAATAACCTTAAAAACTATTTTTGTGGTTTCTACCCCAGCTTCTATTTTGACAAAAAAAATTAATTTAATTAATTTTCAATTACATTACACAAGAATTCCACAACAAACCTAAAATTGTACAAACAAATATTTTTAAGTGCAAAATTTGAGGACAAACAGTTTTTATGGTTTTTTTTTCGTGTTTTTTTTTTCATTCATAAATCCCACCAAAATGAAAGACAAGGTCAAAATTGTACAAAAACTTTTTGTGTCATTGAGCTTTTTACACCAGAACTTTGAAAAAAATAACAAGCCATCTCACAGGTGTTGTACTTCATTCTTTTCACCACTAGATGGCACTGATGACACCTATTTGGGGTCTATAAAATTATACTGAATGAAAATTGTGCAATTGTTCACATCTTAAACAGAATTACCTCTTGAAATACATAACTCTCGTGATGTTCGTTTAAAACCAAAGATATCAAAGCTAATAACCTTTTTGGAACATACACATTATATTTGAAATCAACATTAAACAATAGGTGGGTCGTGTCATTCCTACTTTATTCGTGCATGCAGAGACTTCTAAGGTTAAGCTACGACTTAATTTATTCTCCAATAACATATTTTTAAATTTGTCCTAAATGTGCTATTGTTAATTTTATCCATACCTCTCAGTTTTGGAAGTTTTTGTTTCTACTGCATTTCTACAGTATTGTGTAGGGGGAAAGCACCATGTAATTTGAATGCAGTGCTAATTCATTTACATTTACTAGGCCTTTTTTGTTTTTAATAATATTAGCTTATTTTTTTAAATTGTTTTATAAGCCTAGCTTCAAGGGCCACCTGCCATCAGGGGTGGCAGCATTACATAGAGTACAGACCTACAAGGAAGTAAATGACTGGCTCAACCTCTCCAAAGTTGTTCCTGAAGGGCCGCAACCCTGAACAGTTTGAATTCAGGAAAATTCATTTTCTTGGTATGTGTACCGAGGCAGGGTCAGAACTGCATCCTGCCGGCTTCTGTTCCTCCAAGCACCACTTTGTACATCTCTGGTCCAGCTCATTTTAAGGGCACAGCAAAAAAATGTAAATGGTTCCCTAGTGTTAATCTGCCCTTAAATACACATAGGAGAAGACTCAATCGATGATCACCACAATCTTTTTCTGCGAAAACCATGTTTATTTATTAATGGGATCCACTTTACCTAACGGCGAGGGGCATTTTTAAACAAAGATTAGTGAAAATAATGACTAATGGTAACTAACCACTCAGAAAATCACCCATAAAGTGAAAATTTGCTCTCTACCCATAACTGCATGTTTTAATGGGAGCCATTAGGTCCTCCGCGCACACAACATTAAATGCTTTTCAGAGCTGCAGCTCGTGTGATTTGTTTGCCCGCAAGGCAGAGATTATCTGTGCTGAATTTGTTGACTGAATGTATTTAAGGTACTATTCATTCTGCAGCTGATTATTTGATGCAGTAAAAAGCAGTTTTATGTTCCACACGCAAATAAAACCTTAATGGGATGCTCACGTCAAGTTAATTTTAACAGTTTAACATCCTAAATCTAATGTCACATTTCAAATGAATGTGATGAATGAAAGATGTCATGCAGTCTAGCTTGCAACCTGTGACTATAAACGTTTACTGAAGTTTGTCATTGAATATAAAGCAATGAATTAGCTTTTAAATAACCTTAAATATATTTTATTGAAGATTGACAGCTCATTATTTTTGCCCACTTTCTTTGTGATGTTTCATCATGATAATATTTTCATTGCAATTGCCCATTTATTTTCAAAAGGCCATTATTAGTCAAAAGAAAATATTTTTCCCCTTCTGGAGTCAAATACTTTTGCACAGATGTTGGTTCACCTTTGCACAGACGGGCAACCACCACAAGTGTTCTGAGGTTCTCAGTTTGAGTTACAGTTTTACAGAATTTGATTCCATAAGTCAATGGAAAATTTTCCAGCATTCTCAGCCGTTTCCAGAATTTCAGCATAGTAACCTGTCTAGTCAGACCAGTTAGGATGACTTGTTGAAGTTTGGTGGATGTAGCTCGAAAGATTTAGGCAAAAGATCAATAACAATACATTGGCTTTTCAAGGAAAAATAATTATGGTGTTAATATGGACACTCTGGTGCTATCTGAAGAATGTTCTTTCCAGGTTTTATTCAGTTCTTTTTTTTTTTTACTCATGTTTGATTTAGATGGTGTTTCCCGCACTGGAGCAGCTCTCTTCAATGAACTGAGGAATGCTGTGTTTGGAAAAGTGGCTCAGAGCTCCATCAGGAGGATAGCTAAGAACGTCTTTCTACATCTTCATAACCTCGACCTGGGTTTCCACCTGAGCAGGCAGACAGGGGCGCTGTCTAAAGCAATTGACAGAGGCACTCGAGGAATCAGCTTTGTGCTCAGCGCTCTGGTCTTTAACCTAGGACCAACACTCTTTGAAATGCTGCTTGTCAGTGGCATTTTGGTAAGTCTATGAACAGTTATATATTGTTCACTGGTGTGAAAAACAAGGAATGTTTCAATCGACGTAATTTCCATCAATGAACAAAATCTGGTGAATGAACAAACAATATTTGATATGACGACCATTTGTTTGGAGCACTTGCAACAGAAACTTGACTGGTTGCTTTTGCCAAACATCTTGGAGAACTTACCACAGATTGTTGGTGGATGTAGCTTTCTCACATCCTTCCGTCTCTTCATGTAATCCTCGACCAGGGCTCTGTGGGCTTCAGTACTTCTTTATCTTCTTAACACAGAAGGTATTTGTTACTGACTGGCTGTACGTTTGGGGCCATGTAATTGGGGAGCCATTGCATATCATGCCTGTTTCGCAGCATTGAGGACACCATTAATCATGACCAAATTTCCAACTCCAATTGCAGAAATGCCTCCACCATGTTTCGCTGTTGCCTACAGACCCCCCCTCCCCCTCCCAATAATGCATTTGGGTACAGGCAAATAATTAAAAGTTTGCCTCATCAGTCCAGAGCACCTGATGACATTTGTCTGCACCCCAGTTCTGGATTTCATGCATTTTCGAAGGTATTTATTTTAGCTGCAGCTCTTCCGTTAAGATCTGTGCTGGACAGACTTCAGGTCTTCCAAAGCCTTGATTTAAAATCAAGTAGTCAAATCAGAATAATTTCCAGCAGTTTTATTTAAGTTGAATATTACTGGGTTAAAGTGGGTCACAGCTGGCCTGCTGCCCGTTGCTTGTTGGTGATCTCTTGTCCTTCTCTCCTCTGCTGCTGTTTTTCACAAACAGGCATTTAAACACCAACAGGTATTCTAATCATCCAATCAGATCATTCCAGGCTGACTTGTGTTAGTTTTAGATTCTTTTCCAAAGGGGCCATAAATTTCTTGGGGATGGTTACACACTCTTCCAACTTCTCCACCAAAAATGCAGAGTAAAGAAGAACGCATTTTGTAGCCCATTGATTCTAAGACAATTGAATGAACTTATGTTATAATTATCTTCACCCACAAGCTTTATCTGCTGCACAAGCCTCATTCACCGACCACTTGCGTCCCCAATAATCAACGTCACCATTCAAAAGAGGCTTGAAAAATACATCGTTTAACCCTAGTCTACTTGCTATGACTAAATAGTTTTTTCTGATACATCACATTGGTAGCAGAGTTTGCCTGTCCCTGTTTAATTCCTCCAACTCAGCTGTTTGTGTTTCAGTTCATCCCATGAGTGCCATTGATGATCAGTAGCACTTGTTTGGTGGATCATGTACCTGACTATAAGAATTGATGCTTGTTGAACTGCAGTATCGTACTCTGTCTCTAATCAATAGAAAACCCCCCTGTGATATTTTCCTATAAGTCTATCAGAGCATTGTTTCCCCACAGCACCTCATTGCCATTTAAATGGGGGGATGTCTAAAGTTGAAAAGAAGAGATTTTGGAAAAACCTTCCAACGTGAAGATTTTAACCAGAATTCACCTTAGGAGAAAATAACACCCGAGGTCTGCTTTAATACTCTTGTATTGGAGATTTCCCCACATGTGCTGGATATGCACAAATACATGTCTGTGATTTGCATAACCATTTCTAAAATAACATATCTGCATTTGATGGAGAAATGATGAAGTGCTGACTAAAGGGAATGTGAGCAGAAACCATGAATATAAATTCGGTTCCTATCAATTTGGGGCTATTTCTGTAACCCACTCATGTTTCCTTGTTTGTTTTCTTTTGCAGTATTATAAATGTGGAGCTCAGTATGCACTGGTCACTCTAGGAACCCTTGCAGCGTACTCGGCCTTCACGATTGCTTTCACACAATGGAGGTATTGTTTATGTCTGTGTGATAATAAAAATGAACAGTCGTCATTTGTTCAACGCTTTATGAATTAAACTTCCATGTTTTTGATCAGGACGCAGTTCAGAATCGAGATGAATAAAGCCGATAATGAGGCTGGAAATGCTGCTATCGATTCTCTTCTTAACTACGAGACTGTCAAGGTGTGTAACACGATTATTTGTATCGACATGTTTGGGGCTACATTATATAGGGCTGCGCAGTAAATCAAATTTGATCATGGAAGCGATGTAATCGAGAGAAAATTATTGTTAGTTATGTTGTCTTGACCTTCCGTGTGCGTTCTTATGTCTCGCCCGCTCTCAGACAGAAAAATTCAGTGTTTTTGTCTGTTTTAATCAATTCGTTGCGGAGGAGAGATGCATATGCATCAGTGATTGAAATATAAGTAACTGAAAACCTGATCCTGAGAGGTAAACAAATGCTTGTCTTTTCTCAAAGATTACCCTCCTCTAATACATTCCTACCTTCCGCGGCCCTGTCCCCGCCTTCTATTTGTTGTTAGACATTGCATTTTGGGGGTGCATGTGACCTGGGAAATCCAATGAGATTTCATTTAACAATTTAATAACTGAGTCGTTTAGAAATCTGATAAAATAAATGTTTATTAACATTTAAGTAAGTTGTTTTTTTCCCAACCTGTTGGAGACTTCAAAAATCAAATAATTAACTTTTCAAAATGATGATCTGGACTTTGTCCTTGTTCTCATTGAAAATGCTTCACAAAGTATACTATGATCAAATTTGTTTTTGCTTTTCCACTTCAGAAGAGGGTGAAAGATTCATGATCGCTTGTTTAATTTTTCTGGAGGCACAAGCAACAGCTGTTTCCAATTATTTGGATGAAGTGGATGTGATCGTGTCTAATGCACTTTCAACTTGTATAACAAGAAAGCTCCAATGTGTGCATACGATCACTTTTAAAGTGCAATGGACGTGCTGAGCCCCACTCACTGGTCATGTGCACTTAATTTTCACACTTTATATCAATGCTATAACTTTAAATAATTGATTCAGAAATTATAATGCATCTAATAACTGGTTTATTCAGCTGTGATGTACATTAGCAGCCAAGTGTGTTATGAATCTTAAAACCACCACACATTAGCTGCTGAGGAGTAAGTGCAAATAATATGTACATCGTTTTTTTGTAAGTTATTAGTGTTATCTTTGCAACATTAGATCATTTAAACTTCTGAATCTAAGTGTGATTCAAAAAGTGGTAAATTTGTAACTTTAATATCTTGAGAAATAATTTAAACCATTTATTTATTTATTTGAAGGTTTTACGGACACAAAAAAGAGGATATGATTAACAAATTAAGTCTGGAAAAAATAAATGTTTATGAGTTAACGTAACGTGTTTGTACTTAATAATCATTTAAAATAAAAGTGTAGCTCTGTGTAAAATCAAGTAGCTCTATCATTCTGGTTGTGTTGAGTTTGGTTGTTTCAAGCAACAAAATGCAGACCTTTTCTAATCCTCTCCTTGAGCGGATGCTTGAAAGAGTGTACTTGGCATGCAAACCACTAGTGTTTGTTTTCAGCTGTCTGGCAAGCCTGCTTGATTCCAATCATTCTGTATCCAGCTACAATGAGTCTTTCAGAAGAGTGGAGAACTGTTATTTCAATCACTTTCTTGACATTAGTTTGCTTTTACTGACCAGGGTTCGATGTTAGGGGTGTACATATTAATCAAAATCTACCAATGCGAGTTTGCTTTGTAAAATCCTACTAAACCCCTTTATGCATAAAAAAACAAGAAAATCAATGATAAAACTTTATCTCATTTTATCATTTCAACTGAAGAGGGATTTTGAAGACAGAGTATTTTTGTATAAGAGTACATTCCTAACCTGAAGGTGCCTGAAGCTTGTTTTGTACCCTTGTGGTTTATTTTATTTAGGTCTGGTAAAGATGATACTTTACTCTGATTTGAAAGAAAAGGGTAACACAATATCCTGTTGATCACTGACTGGTCAGTTATTGAGCTCACTTCTTGGCCAGAAACAATGGTTACTGGAAGCATTATTACATTGTGCAACACAAAATGGGGTAAAAGCAATTCTACCATTTCTTTATACTGCTTTTTAAAATGGTTACCGCTTTTGTAAGTGGAATATGAGGCCCTTCAGAAAAACCCTGTCCAATGATGGTGCAATGAGAAATTAAGTTGTTTTCCATGATTGCAAATTTCTGTCGCATTCACAATGACGTCATCATTTGAACTAGAATGTTAAAATGTGCCGCTCCGCTTCAACAATCTCACGCAGAGCTGATACTGTGGTGAGTAGAGTTAAGCCATACCGAGTCGAGTTGTGTTTACAAAAATCATGAAAGGGACAATAGTTTGGAGCATGAAATTGTCTAAAATCACATGGTATGCTGAAGCTTACACTAAACAACCCCTGAGCAAATTTCCCCCATCCAGCAAATTTCACAGTTGGCAAAAAGCAAGAAATGCAAATACAGCTCTATAGAAAACTTTAGAATACTCACTCTAGAAGATGCCTCTCCATTATCTTAGAGTTAAGAGGTAGTGGCCCGGATAGATAGTTCACCTCAGCATCTTCTTACCTGATTTTATATTTTAAGTGACAAACTTTACTGTCCTCTGTAATCCCTCTCACTCATTAATAATAGCACTTTTGATGTCTCAGTGTGGTTTATGCAGCAGTGAGTAAATATTGCTGCTGGTTTGTTGTATATATGGTAGGGTAACTATTAGGGTTGTAACGGTTCACGATATGATATGTATATGTATGAACCATTTTTCCTAGGCGAGTTTCCGCACGGACGCTATTGAGTGACGTGCAGCTCTACTGTGCGACACTCAATAGCGTCCGTGCGGAAACTCGCCTTTGGCTTCTCTGTTAAAATACATAACGGAGATAGACGAGTGGATAAATTTAAAGTTGTATGCCGCCATTGTTCCACGGAGATCGGGTTTGTGGCAGGCAACACATCTAACATTTTTTACTGCTGGAGATATTGTCACTGCAACCAGATCTGTGCTCTCTTCAGAAAATGTGGATAGGTTAATCTTTTTAGCCTAAAACTTGAAAAGTTAGTTTTGTTTATATACAAGCTGAAGCTGTTGCTAGTGTTAAAAGTTTTCAGGTCCTAACTAGTTGCAGTATTTAATTTTTTATTTAAAAAAAAATGTGTTTTTCTTTATAAAGAGTGCAATTTATTTAAAATATCACCCAACTGTGTCACTTTTATTTATTTTATGCAAGAATTCTATTGTGTATTGGCAGCTTTTCAAAATAAAGATTATGTAAGTTTTTATTTTTTTGTACCGAACCAAATTAACCGAACCGAACTCTCCAAGACACTGTACCGAACCGAATACGATTTTAGCGTACCGTTACACCCCTAGTAACTATATTTGGATTTCCAAAATTTCTGAATTCGAGACACAAATTCAGACAGACTTCTTGAAGGTTGATGGACATTATGCTTTAATGGTGAAAAATAAAATTAAATCTGTAAAACTTGTTACAAAATAATAGCTCTCTTATACACCTTTCAAATAAATAATGTTATAAATGTGAACTCGTCTATTAGAAAATCCAGTTTTAACAAAATATCTCTGAATAACTGTAACAAGATAAATAATCGAAGAGTCTCAAACAGATACTAACGTAACAAAAAAGATCTAAACTCGTTAATTACGATGCGCAACTGAGTTTTTCCATAGTATTGTGGGCAAAGCGCCAGTAAATACATAATGGTCTATGAAAAAGAGTGAACAACGGACATTTTCATGATTTATAAAACCCGCCAGGACACCCGGGACTGGATGCAAAATGTAGACATGTCTGGGCAAAGGAGGACGATTTGTCACTCCAACATTTGGTGTCTTATCAAAGGACCATACTGAACTATACTGAGCTAATGAGAGTGATGCGTTCTTTCACAATCTCGAGGCTAACATGCTTCATTTGTTGACCTCTATGGCCATGAAAATGATTGGAACATCTGAATCTGGTGGTGAGTGAATGCTTTTCCAATATAGGGTATATTTATCAGTGGTAAGATGTTTGTGTTGAATGTTTAATGTGCTCTTCTGGGAATACTTTGTGTGTTATAGCTCTTAAGCTTGATTTCAGTCTGCGCCTTAGATCTTCTAACCTTCAGCTCAGTCTGTTTGCTGGTGTTAAGCGAACATAAATGTTGTGGCCTGCTTTGTTTCCTATCCCTGGCATCAGTGCATGTGTGTTTAGTATCGCTTAAAGCCAGTGTGCATGCATAATGAGATCTACTCCCACATAAAATCCGTTACACTAGCACATATAGCTGCAGTTGCTGTATAAACATGCTCATCTCTAATCTGGTCCCACTCACGAAGCCGGTCTCTGAACGTTGAGTTGGTTAGCTGTACAGAAATGTCTTGACGGCTAAGGTGAACTTTCATTATTTGGTAATAAAATGAAAACTTTACAAAACTATTATGGGAAGATAAAATTGTCTTAAATTAATACTGTAACACTGATTAAGCCACGGTCTAGTTCGATTTTAATTAGCGCGAGTAATATCCTCCACCTGCTCTAACATTCGTGTATTCAGAGCATGTAACATGAAAGAGAAAGACATCTCTTTTACTCATTCAAAATGGTACATTTGCACACTGATCAGTAGGTGAACCGAGTAGTATGTTTGAATTTATAGGATTCAAAAAGCACTAAGCAAGAAGTATGTGTGTGGCTTACTACTTTGTGCTGGAATCCAAAGTGTGCATACGAGTACTTTTCTACTCAGAACACTACCCTTTGTCAGATATTGAAATCGTGTAAGTGATGGCTGATGAAGTGTGTTCTAAAAATCTTACAACTACCTTTACCAAAAGATATACCTACTTGTCCAGTAGGTTAAGGGAGATTTCTCAATAAAAAAGAAGTAAAGGATTTGTACAGATGGTAAAAGAGTAATAAAGCGCCACAGAGGAGGGAAGAAAGAGATTTTTTTTAATTCTATGTTAATAATTTAGTAGAAAACAATGGTAAACCTCTAATGATTCATCATCTAGTTTTCCCTGCAGGATACTTCTGCCACTGTATTCCACTGCAACAACAGTGGCTGTTATTGCTGAGCCCCTGTTTGTCACATTTCAGAGTTAATTAATTGTGGCGCACTTCTATTTCAGAGTAGCACAGCTGTCTCCCCCTCATCATTCTCCCTGCTCTGGAGACTCAGATATTCTGGAGCCACTCAGTATTATCTTGGAGCTGTTGATGATATTAGGCTTTTGTTTGCTCAGCTGGTGATTTGTGGAGAAGTGCAGTTGTGCTCTAGATTAGATGACATCTGGATGTGTGATTGAGGGATCAGTGTGTAAAATAATACATTTGAAAAATGCCAATAGCAGGTTTCTTAGTTGAAGCATTTTTAAATAAAAATCTATAAGGCAAAGCAAGATGTCTGTCATGCACTTAAGTGCAGATTACCTACTTGCATTAAGACAGAAAATACTGTTATGAAAAACTTTGCTTTTGTCACCATTTTGAATACATGGGTAATTAATGGGGGGGGGGGGCTTACAATATACACAACTTAGAGTGTCAATGATGGTCTTCTGCACATCTTTCAGAATGTCAGCCTTCTCAATGATTAATTGCATTAAACTATTATTGGACTTAAAATCTTACAATGTGAAATACTGTTTTTGTGGTGTTTTTATATTTAATCCATAATCATTTAAATTGAAACAAATTATTAATTTATTAATTATTTCACTTTGTGTTCGGTAAACTAATGTAAGTATATAGGTTTCACTTCTTTAAATGAATTATTGAAATAAATGGTCTTTTCCTTGAAATGGAAGAAAAATCATTTTGAATCCTATTGTTCTGAGAGGAATGCAGTTTTGTTAGCTGTCAGCATCTTCAGTGATTAGTTTTCTGCTAAATCTTCCAGTCTTTTATAATGGGTTAGGATTAATATTTTCTTTTGTATAAGAAATAAACATGTAAATACCAAAACACGTGTGCTGTTCAGCTGTAGAATCATCCATCATGTTTTGATTTTAGTTACAATTCTTGCGTTTCTTGTGAGTTTCAGCATTTTAGATCTGAGATTAAAACATGTTCAAGCACATCTTATATTGGATTTATTTCAGAAATTTCCTCGAGCTGTTTTTTTTTCCCCCAGTACCTTTCTTTATTTCTTTATTTCTAATATGTCTTTCAGTATTTCAACAATGAGAAGTATGAAGCATCTCGTTACGATGGATTTCTAAAAGTGTACGAGTCGGCCTCTTTAAAGACCACTTCTACTCTGGCAATGCTCAACTTTGGTCAGAACGCCATCTTCAGTGTTGGTCTAACTACCATCATGGTTCTGGCAAGCAATGGTATAATAACAGGTAAAGGTTCTAATGTCTCTGTTATGACTAAAAAAATCTTCTCTGACATCACAAGACCTCTAAATGTATTGGTTTGCATTAAATGGTAACTAGAAAGTGCACCGTTATTAATCCATGTATAATGTGCTCTCTGCGGATGTTTTTGGATGCATTTTAGAATAGATTACATATTTAAAGTTACAGCGGGCATTGTGTCTTATGTTGGGCACCTTTTAAGTGATGGTGTCTAATATGAACTTTGGCCTTTTTGTGCATAAGGGACCATGACTGTGGGTGATCTAGTGATGGTTAATGGCCTGCTTTTCCAGCTCTCTCTGCCTCTCAACTTCCTGGGCACGGTGTACAGAGAGACCAGACAGGCCCTCATAGACATGAACACTCTCTTCACATTGCTGAGTGTGGACACTAAAATAAAGGTTTGTTTGGTGATGGAATACAAATTTTGTTCCTACATAAATTAATAATTACATTAGATTTGAAAATAGTGAATTGCATTGTTAATGTTTCCATTTTTTTCACATCATAATCACTCCGATTTATTAGACGATTGAGTATTCAAAATGGCAAACATTAAAAAATCATATTAAAAAAAGTCAATACGTTTTAGAATTAGATTTGCATCAAGTACGAAGAACACTTTTGAACAATTTAGGGAGTTAAAATCAAATGGTCAGTCCAAGGCATACAGTTTTTTTGTTGGTTTATTGATTTATTGGGTTTTGCTCCAGCTGTGGAAGACAGTTTATATATATATATATATATGACAGAAAATATTGTATATGGGTGGTTGACATATAACACAAATCTTATTGTCTGTGTGTCACATAGAAATAACAAAAGGAATATTTTTAATTGTTAATATTTTTAATTAAATGTTCCTCTGACAAGATTTAGTAAAATGCTTCCAAAGGTGTTGCGTGTATATCTACTTGAATTTTTGATCCAAACAAATGGTGTGACTAAACATCTTTGTATGTAATTCATGTAAATACCAATAGAATGCAAGGTTTTTTTACCGGTGGCATAATGTTTAAGAGATTATATTGAAAATATTTAGAAATATTTGAGGAGCAATGGCAAAAATAAATACCACATTTTCGCACAAATACGTTAAATATCAAAGAAGGAATGATTAAAATGAAAGCGAGTTGAGGAAAATACTATAATCTTTATGAAAATATAAAGTGACGCTTTCGTTTCTCACCATATGACATTTAAGATATTGGTGCAGCAAAATTGGTAGAAAAAAAAACTTATTGTAAACACATCTAATAGAACATTCATATTATTGGGAAATTTAGGAGTCAGGACTACACAAAAACATATTTCATGCATGATATTTGAAGTTAAAAAATATTTTGAAGCCCATGTCAGCCACCCATATGTGAATATTTGACTCTCTACTGATATTGTTCAATGGCAACCAGACAAAAAATTGGTCCATCCCTAAACTGAATAGTTACATTTATATAAGTCATGAACAGAATTGATGAAAATCAGTTTGACATGTAAAAAAAAAACATATGTATAAAATCGGCAGAAAACCAAATACTTTACTGTGCTAAATTGCCTTGGGTTTTTTTTTTTGTTCTACTTTTTTAAAGCTTCTACACCCAATGTCAGGCTGCATGGAATTTCAATGTCAATATATTTTTCATCTGGGTGGCCTGCACAGATTCCTAGACAGTTTTTGCTGTTGATGTAGAAACATACTCATTTTCACTGTCTTTTAATTCAGAAAACGAATGTTACAAAAACATCTTAAAAACTGTCTTTTCAATTTGACTGAAAGAGTGGTGGAATATTATTTGCTTTATCTATTCTGAAATGTCAGAGCTTTTTATGAAAAGAACTTCACTTTAGATTTGAATATTACAAATTAAAGCATGGCACTCATGGTAGTGTTTATTTTAATTCCAGAAAAAATGTTTCTTGCGCTTCGTAGCATTAGTTGGATAGCCGAATGAATCTCATTCTTCGTTTGGCTCATTTCATATGCACCCTGTAATTACCTTGAATAAAGTCTGTCTGATTGTTCCAGTGATCGGTAATGGTTTTCACTACATGACAGCACTGCCATCAAGCCATTACTGGGAGACCCTAATTAGATTTCTAATAACACATCTGTGTTTAGACATGGCTCAAAAGTGCTGACTGAATACCATTGTTTTAAAGACAGGATTACAAGCGATAAAAGTTTGCTTGAGATGGACCATTCTATTACGATTCTTAAAAATATACTTTTTATTCTAAAAGCCACTTTTGCCTTTTGTCTGTCCTGAAGGAGAAAGAACTGGCCCCACCACTGCTTGTTACACCACAGGAAGCCACCATCAGGTTTGAGGATGTATATTTTGAGTACTTGGAGGGACAAAAGGTGCTTAACGGGGTTTCCTTTGAAGTACCTGCTGGGAAAAAGGTGGCCATTGTTGGCGGCAGTGGGTCTGGGTAAGTGGTCATGGAAGGACTTGGTTACGTTCCATATTACCAACAGGTTTCACTGAACTTATGATCCCAGTACAATGGGGAACACTTTATGCACCTATTACTTTGAGGAGTTCTGCTATAAAAGCAAAATTTCTGAGAACTGTTCGATTAATGTCTTTATCACTGATGTGTCTCAGTTGAACCCTAAAATTATATTTTTCCAATGATTGTTCGTTATAGTATTTGTGCTCAAACTGGCTAATCTATACTGGTTGTAACTGTGCTTAATTGTTTTCTGTATTGTTGTAATCTTTTCCAAGGAAGAGCACAATTGTCAGGTTACTGTTCCGATTCTATGAACCACAGCAGGGCAATATCTATATCGCAGACCACAATATTCGTGATGTTGGTTTGGAGAGTTTGAGGAAAGCAGTGGGTGTTGTACCACAGGTTAGTGTTTGGTTTCAATTCTATAAACCATCAAGTGCAATTATCACCTCTCTACTGGAACGTTCTATTTTCTTCTCATTGTTTATACAAGTCTTTAACTAGAAGCGAGATACCATGGTAACAATAATCAGACTTAATTTGTACATACAATTAGCTCATCTTTTAAAGTTTCATGCATCTGTAAAGTAAAGTAAAATGTATGTATTTCAGGATGCTGTGCTTTTCCACAATACCATATTTTACAATCTGCTCTATGGTAACATCAATGCTTCAGCAGAGGACGTGTATCAGGTGGCCAGACTTGCCGGTATTCATGATGCCATTCTTAAAATGCCTCATGGATACAACACTCAGGTTGGAGAACGAGGACTGAAGCTTTCAGGTACACAGCTAAACCTTATGTCGACAGTATTTGATCTGCGAAAAGCACCGGAATCAGTAGAGTCAGGAAGCATCTTGTCTTGTTTGATTCATTTTCTTGTGTGTTTTATAATAGGTGGAGAAAAGCAGCGTGTTGCCATTGCTCGGGCAATCCTCAAGAACCCACCTATTTTGCTTTATGATGAGGCCACATCATCGCTAGACTCAGTCACTGAAGAGGTACAAGCTTTGAGCTCAGTCAGCACTTTTAAAGTAGAATCCTGAATGATTGTCAGTGTTTACACCTTTAGGAGGTATTTTAAGGACTCCATGTAGAGACAAAAAAGTGCCATTTGCAAACGCCCACCCATTGCAGAAAGCGCTAATTTTATTTGGCGAAACGACGCATTTTTAGCATCCATAGAGCACAAGTTGAACCATTATTATTATTATTACGAGCATATTTTAAATGAATGGTTTTAACAGCACTGATTTTATAACAAGGGACTTCACTATTAATTCTTTCATTTTTCAGTAAGCTAACTCTTAACCTTGCAACTATAAAATGTTTCCAATTTGAAATTATTTTACAAATATAGTGTTTATAATATTAGTGTACTTTTTAGTGTAATTATTATTATTACTATTATTATTATTGTAGTGATTTTTTATGTAATGTATTTTAAAACATATATGAAAAAATCAGTGGACAACAAAGCTGTTGGATTTGTGTATTTAATTTATTAAATCGCTAACGTGGACACCGGAACCAAATTTACACACCAACCTCGGAACCAGAAGATACAAACACGGAAATGTTAAATAAGTTAAAGTAGCTCTGGATTTTGTTGGTTTTCCCTGTCTGAGCCCAATGTTTGATATTTTCTGAAGGGAACAATATAGTTTTAGAGGTATTTAACAGTGTAGATGGAAATCAAAAACACATTCTCCACGCTCCTGAATCTCCAGCGATATTTTGAGAGGCTTTGTGTAAATATCAAATAAAAAGGTTTTTCATTTTATTCAGGCTTTATGCCCTGTTATACTGAAAGAAGTGTTTGCTTTGTGGCATCCTTCATATGGTGGAAAGTATTTTATTCTTAGAGAATCGTCTGTCAATCATAACAATGCTTGTTATTGCAGAGAAGTACCGTTATGAGAAGCTCTTAATGAAACGCCTTAAAACGTGATGCATTTTTAACACTTAAAGTGTCCAGGATTAAGTGTAGTGCTATCTGTTATGCACATCATGATTTGTTTGTTTCATTTCCTTCTAGAATATTCTAACTTCCATGAAGGAAATGGTGAGGGACAGAACATCTGTCTTCATTGCTCACCGGCTGTCCACCATTGTGGATGCAGATGAGATTATTGTACTAGATCAGGTAAGCTTGCCTTAAACCTCTACACCAGAATGTGACAGCTGGTGAAACCGTCTGAAATCTTGTTTGGGAAGCCAATGCATCTATTTCTAATGCCAGGACGCAGTTAAAAAACTGTACAAAGTTTAATTCAACCTCAAGTTTCTTTGACAGGTTCACGCTGATAAGTCACACAGAAGAGCTTGACGTGTAAATGGCAGTAACAGTAGCTTTCTTTGCCAAGGTCATGGAGTGCATTTTTCCAGTCGCTGTACATATTTATGTTCCTATTGTACTAGGTGCATTTCTACAACAAAATCATTTCTAGATCCTGCTGTGCGAACTCTGCAGAATGCAATTTCTTCCACCAATAGCACTGATGGCTATGGTACTGAAAGCTTCTTGTGACAAAACATGCTGCTGTTTCCTGTAAATCAGCATAAAGCCTCTTTTTAAAGCCGTCAACATTATTTTTCAGTGTAGTGCAGCTTGAGTTACGGTAGATGGACAGAAGAAACCGGTGTCCTTCGCATTTGTTTGTTTTGAGAAGCATGGATTGTAGCGCTTCTCTGATAGCTAGTCTACATAGACACAATGAGGGTGGTGCTCAGAAACGATTCAGATGCTCATGGAGTCGATTCACACAGTGGACAAAAGCATACATATTATTTGAACTTCTTGTTATTTCAGTCTAGTGAAAAGATGTTGCTGCATGGCCTTGTGAATTGTTCCAGTGATGAGATTCAGTGAAAAGCTTGAGAATCGATGGATGTTTCATCCCAAGATGCCCTTGAGTTTGACTTCAATGCAACACCATATTTTCTCTTTAGTCTTTTCTTCAATATTAATTCAATAAGATTTTGTTTCTGTAGCTCTCCAAACAGATAGTGTTCCAGTTTGCATATTTGTACACACCACTGGAAATGAACTTGTATGTAAACAGTTGAAAAGCATTAGAACTATGAGTGGTGAATAATTTTCCTCTCAGAAACCTATGGGTGATACACACACACTACATCCATGGTTTTACAAAGTATTAGGTTCTTGCCTAATAAATATATATATATATTTTTTTCATTGTCTTTCATATTGGACTCAATAAAATAGGCCTCGTTCCTGAACTCCGAGGTACGGGAACAAGCTCAAATTAAGCATGCTCAATTTTGCATGATCAAGCAAATTAAGCATGATCAGAGGTGGGCAAAGTCATTCCTGGAGGGGTGCAGGCCCTCCTGGTTTTTATTACAGCCCTGCTTCAGTACAAATACTGGCAGCTTTAAACAAACCAAAGAGAGCTTAATTAATAGAATCACGTGGGTTTCATGAAGGCTGCATCTAAACTGTCCAGAGCTGTGGCCTCTCCTTGTCCACCTCTGCACTGGATGAAAGACTAAAAATATTCCTGTTTGAATTGGAGCCATATTTCTCAGCGAAATGGTTAGTAAGGAACCATTGGTTGTTTTGTTTTCAAACATTAAAATGAAAAATTGACAATTTTTGAATGAAGGGTGCAATACTTGGTAAAAAAAAATGTAAGGAAATGGAGCGGGGTCACGTGACTCAGAAAAACGCGGAAATGCTTTTAATGAGAAAGTAATTGACAAATTGACCTGTGAAAATTGTATTGATTTATAGGTACTAAATGTTGATTTCGATTACGTTTTGTTTAGTCGGCCACATTTTGTGAGCACGCACGTAGGCCCAAGGGGTGTAAATGGAACTCAGCCTTAGTCACAAGAAAATAACTTTACTGAGATGAACTCTCAGATTGTTAAAGCTCATTATTCGATGTGGCTCATCGAAGTCAATCTAAATGCACCAAAGAATATTACCAAGAAAACTTGACCCTTTGAAATGATATTTTTGTTTATAATTAAAGTTGACTTTAATGTAGTAGGGGTATGTAAATTGACAGATTCTTTGTGTTGCTGGCCCAGCTCTGTTTGCTCAGCACTACAAAGAGCAGACTAGCGGAGGGTCGTCTGCGGGGGCTGGGCCCTTTGGTTTTTAGCTCATTAACAGTGAAAATACCTTTTGCCCTGCGCTCACTGACGCCGTTTCTTTTTCCTCCCGTGTGTGGAGACCTTTTCTATCAAGATGCAGGTGGGGGATTGAGCATTTGACAGGAGGAAACAACATGGTTGGAAAGAAAAGCTTTTCCTGAAACGTGGGTCCTTTTACTAGAAGCAGATGAATTTTTTTGTTGTGTTTGCCCAGCAGTATCAAACACAGAGCATAAATACATCATATCCAAGCTGTAAAGAGTCGCTAAAAATACCATCCACGTTTGAGTCTTGCTTGGGAAAAGTCTTGTAATGGATCTGAGTGACTAGCGAGCAGCCGGAAGATGCGTTGACTTGTCATTGTGCGAGCTCATTTCATACTTGGCTTTGTTGCTGGCAGTCTTTTAAGAGGCATTGCTGCATGTACGCCCACACTGCTGCATACCAGCTCCGTGTCTAAGCTCTCTTTAGACCTTTCTCAAATATACACACGCTTGCTCACTGTCAGTGCCCCTTCATGCCCTGAAATCGCTTGTTTTGCCCAGTTCTTCCAATTTGGATGCAGAAGCACAGACTGCGGGCACCAGGCACAAGGCATGCTGGTGAATTTCAAGACATCGATAAGAGAAAGCGAGTAGAAATGCTGAATAATACCCTCTGGCTTCTCGAAACAATCCCATGGCCAAACCAATACAAATGCTGTGTTTTTTTATTTTCATTGGGGTGTTGGTCAGAGCATTGCTGTGCACTGTTCTCACTCCACAGCCCTGATGGGAAAATAAGTGATTGCTTTTAACCTTATGTGCTCTTTATTCTTCATTGTTGATCTGGGATGTTTCAATTAATTTTTAAATCAAGTTTCTACTTGTAAATTAGCCATAAAAGAAATTTACCAAGATATACACAATTTATGTCAGACATTGATTTGATTTGTTGGATCTTGTGTACTGTGATTGATCAATATCTTTTTTATACGAATCAGTCACAATCATAAAGATTTGTCATTTATTTGTCTATGAGTTTGTTGTGTTGGTACCATATCGCTGTTTGGTTAATATTACAAAAAGTAATACCTAGATAAGTTTCATTTTCCTGAAAGAAATGTGTGAGGGCTGATTGCTGGCATATGTTTTTCATAATGGTGTGATGTAAAATCTGAGTATGAATTTGTATTACCATCTGTCAGTATTATATTTTTATAACTTTTAAGTCATCAGAAAAATCTGAGATATTGGCCCAAAAAAAAAAGACTAAAATTTGAGATGGAGCAGGTGTCCTAGACGTCTTGTGCAATTGGATTTAGTTGTTTGAGGATACGTGCTATAACTAACACCATCACTATGTGTAGGATTCTATTTTCTGTACAGGTTTACATTATTTTCAATACACTGTCTTTGGGCAATTTATCATTAAAGCAAAATAATTTCTGTATTTAACAAAATGGAAAACTGCTGGTGTTTAATTAAATTATGTGAAACTCTTTGTGTTCTTGATGCAGGTTGTCGTAACAAAGACACAACCAGAAGTTCTTTTTAGTTTTTATAACATTGAGTCTCACGGCAATACAAATGTACCACAAACAGCGCAACTCATTAACATTAGTGTAGTGCATGAGATCCAGGATTCAAAGAGCAATTCAAGCCTTCTCTTATGAGATAAAAAAACAGAACAGATTGGAATGTCCTCCAACTTAAAGAGTTTCGCTTGAAGTTAAAATCCTGTAAGAGATTCCGCTAAGGATGGAGGACCCCAGGAGTTTATTGATATAGCGCTTTTTCCACAGCTCAAGGACACTTTATAATGTTTAGAAAAACATAAATGGCAAACAGAAATCAAATTTCACAGTGGACTATAGAGCAAGTTATTTGAGCGACATATAAGATGGTAAATGCAATGAACAGAGCACTCAGTTCAGCAATAAAAAGGGATAACAATCAGCGAATAGGTGAGTCTTGAGCAGAGATATAAATTCAGCAATATTATTAACAGAACAAATTTCAAAGCTGTGGTGCATGATCAGCCACACATAGAATAAAGGCTGTGGCAGGGGACCAAGAGAAGAGGGAAGTGAATGAGTTGGGGTGTATGGAACAAGCATATTACAGCTTGATGGGGGTGAGATAAACCATGCAAGGATTTAAAAGGAGGAGAATTTTTTATTTAATTTGATAAACAACTGGTAGCCAATGAAGATAAATCGGATAGATGTAAAGTGAGCAGAGCCTTTGGTGTGAGTGAGTAATTGGGCAGCAGTGTTTTGAATGTATTGTAATCTTTGGCTGGTTGACCAATGAAAAGGGCGTTACTGTAATCAATGCAACGTGATTAACGAGAATCTCAACATATTTGTTCCTGATGAATGGGGCAGAGCAATACGGCGTAAATGAAAGTAGGAAGGTTTAGTGATGAATCTTATTTGGGACTGAATAAAGAGTGTGGCATAATTGGATAATTTGATGTGGAATCCTACAATCTCATGTATAGAATTGGTGGAAATATTACTGGTGAGGGATTTCTGTTTTGTCCATTTTGAGTTTCAGATTATTTGAATTGAGCCAGTGTTTAATATTTTAACACAAGCAGAGATTTTGTCCAGATAACGCTTAGCAGTAGAGCAGGGTGATGGAGAACCCTGGCTTTAGGCCTTACATGAACCTTTAAACCGAAAAGAAACACTTTCAAATCACTGAATTGAAAATTAACCTGTTCATTCATGAACCTTATTACATTGTGCATGCTGATCACAGTTGGACCATAGGACTATAGTCTCTCTTGGTCTCTGCATAGTCACGCTTGGTAGTAGAGCAGGGTGATTGAGAACTCTGGCTTTTGGTCTTACGTGAACTTTTAAACCCAAAGGGAAAATTTTCATATCACTGAATTGAAAGTTAACCTGTTAATTTATTATTATTTTTTTTATTGTGTATGCCTATTTATTTTAATCACAGATTGACCATAGGACTATGGTCTCTGATACTGTTATCTTCCTTAGCACATCTCCCTTCATCATTAGAAGGTGCTTATAAATCTGTCCTTCATATTTGGGTTAGTTTTTTTTTACAAGTGATGTAATACTAATTATGCATGTAGTTACAATAATGTACGATATTAGAAAAGTTAATAGATTTAATAAATTAATTGGAGGCTGCACCCTCATTAAGAATGCCTTATATAGAGCCTCTTTTTCATTGTTTAATAACGTACACCCCCAAGAGTAAAACCAGAGGATGTTTATGCTCTCTTCCTCTTCCGCCTCTCTCCCCTCCATTTTTCCACAATTCCGAACTCTGTCCAGCCTCGTGGTACACCTCAAAACAAAGGAGACTTCCTTTAGTGTTCATTAGAACAAAGAACGCTTTTCACTGAACCGAGAATCCTCAAGCTATGGGCATCATGCACGTAGGGCAATACCCTACGGACAAGGATACGTCCTGGCTTTCCTTCAATCAGATTCTGCATTGCTGCTTCGTCCTCCTAGCCACCCACCATCAAGCTTTCTCTGGCACCTTATTTGAACTCGGAGACCCACAGAATCCAGCAGTAGCACTGTCTACTGTCCACTATCTTGAATGTGGTTGGTGATTTTTATGTAGGTTGGGACAAAATGAGTGAGTGCTTGATCCAGTAAAATGTTTAAGTGTGTAGAAATGCTTTATTTAGTTTTTTTTTTTTTACCTATAGCCGATTAATGTTTAATAGATTTCATATCGCATGGTTCTTACGTTTTGAAATGTAAGTCATTGCCTCGTACTGGGATTTTATTTCCTAGCTCAAATTCTTATAACGGATTATTCATTATTTGTAATAAATTATTAAACAAATTAATGGCTTAAATCCACTACATGCAAGGACTTCGTTACATTGGTTAAATTCTGTGGAGTAATAACATCCTGCCAATTTCAGAACATGTACAACAAAGAAACACTTGTACATCACACAAAACAAACGAATAACTTGTTTTTAACACGCATAAAGGCATCTTCAAGAGTGCGGTGATGATGTCAGAGCGACTCTCAACCCAAGAGTTATTATTTTCCGAGGACGACTAATTATCTAACCCATGTCATTAAATGGCCAGTGTTTTGTCTCTTTCTCTTCTCGTCTGGGTGCTGCAGGGGAAGGTGGCAGAGCGTGGCAATCATCTGACACTCCTCAACACACCAGGCAGTCTGTACGCCAACCTCTGGAACACACAGAACAACAGAGTGCTTAGTAACGGAAGCAAGCCTTATGCTGTACCCGATCGAGTCTCTCAGAAAGAGGAGGAACGCAAGAAGCTGCAGGAGGAGATTCTGAACAGTGTGAAGGGCTGCGGGAACTGCTCCTGCTGAGGGGCATGCTCAGACTGCTCAAGCAAAGGACTGCTAGAATATTATTTAATCAGAAAACTGAGAGGATTGTATTTCCTCTTTAAAATTTTCTATAAACTGGAAGCCTAGTCATGGCATCATTGTAATCGAACCCGTTTTAAAAGATTTGGTCATATCGTCTGGAACTCTTTGAGATGTTTTTATTGTGGAATTGTACATATTTGTAGTGTAATGCTTTTGATTCTAAGTGGTGAGAAGCGTATTGTACAGGGTGCACATATCAGCAAGTAGATGTGGTGTCTCAACTTTATCTTTATTAAATTTAATTTATACCAAGTCTGACGTAACATTGTACAAATTTATTAAATAAACTATTCGACGGAATGTTTGTGATCATACATTTCCATTCACTGTTTCCATCCATGAGTCCAAGAGAACCAAATATCAAAAGAAAAGTGACCTTTTTATATATAACAAGTAAACGAAACGCATTACGCCAAGTCATGCCATCTTGCTTGTTGAGGCAGGAGACTGTTCTTTGGGACAGTCAAGACAGTTCTGGGAGGGAATGATCCCAAACCCCTTTTTGTTTAAGGAATTTTGAATGTCCTAAAACACATTTCAGATGCAGTGCAAGGAAATCTGTCTGTTGGTTAGTCCATGAACGCATTGCCATTGCGCTGGGATTTGTATTTCTAACATAGTTTATGCATATTTTTTCTTGTCTGATCAAAAGTTTTTCCTACTCCGTTGTGCACATACATTTTTTTTATATGCATTTTATTTTTATATGCGTTTCCGTCCAGGGTTTCCACTCACATTTTGATTTTCTGGATGATGATTTCAATATTTGGCCTACATTCAAACCCCATCTTCACTAAAGCGTTTTCTCAGATCTTTGCATATAACCTGCTATAGCTAAAGCTCCTCTGGCATTTGCATTTCATACAATGCTATAAATTTTGTATGAAATGCCACTGGTCTAATCAGATTCAATGATCTATGCCAAGTAAAAGTAATCTCACCAGAGCAGCTAGATAGATTAAATAAATATATAAACCATCTCTGAGGAGAAAAACAAAGGGTATTTGTTTAATATTAAGCCTCTCAAGGATTTTATTTATTTCATCCCACATACTTCACCCTTTTCCAAATTATGACTGGACCTGATGGAGCTTGCACGTGGCAAACATGCAGTCAGACTTGCTGTAGTTGGTTCCATGGAAGCATCAACAAACTTCTGACCAAACCTTTTTTTATTTGCAAATCTGTTCATTCTTTTGTGAACTTTAGTTTTTATAGAATATAATTCTTAATTCAGACCTGCTTGGGATATTCATTTAAATTTCCTCTGATCTTTCTGTTATTTAGTTCTCAACACATCCCATTATGTTACAAACAAGGATTAAATCATTGTTAATGTAGTTGTTTTATAAGGCAACTATGAAATATCTTGCATCTTATTCTGCTAGAATAAGATCAGCTGCAGCATGGTAGGGTCATGTATGGTCAAACGCCTAAAAGATAACTACAAAAGAGTTTAGAACTTTCATCAAATGTATAATCGGAGGATATTACAAACTTTTGCATGTTTCCACAACAACAGAACCTTCTTACGTGAAAAGGAAAGGATGGTGACTGAGAGCTGATAGGAACTAAACAAACCAGCTTCAGGGCTATGATCTTAACATTTTCCAGCACTTTGTCTTTTGAAAGAAATGTTTAATACATTATGAAGCATATATTGTGATACAAACCAGCACCTTTGTTCAATTTCTAAAGTTAAACACTGCTTCCAGTTTGTTAATCTCTGACTTGGAACTCGAAATAAACCCTTATACAAATAATTATATTTTAATTCGGAGCATCTTGGTGACAGTTTATTAGATTTGATGAATATTTGGCATTACTGTTAATGACTGGCTGTGCTAATGTGATCTGATCCCATGGGCTTTGATTGGGAGCCCGAAGCTCTGAGAAGGTGCGACGCTGTTCCAATTACAGCAGATGTTCTGTGTTTATTCAAAGTGACCTGCTGGAATCCATATGTTCGCAGAGGGCATATGATAGAAAAATGCACTTCATGAGACGGGTTAATAAAATAAAGGATGATTGTTCTGAAATTACATCTGTATTTTAAAGGCAGTGCTTACAAAAAAGTGGAAATACTAGAGAAGAAGATAAACCTGAGTGGGAATAGATCCTTCTATGATAATATGTCAATTCTGCATCCTTTGTTGATATTTGGTGCCAGGTTTAATAGATTTACATCATGCTTTTTTCGAATTCATTTCATGGCACATTTTGAAAGTCTTTTTTCCCTCTATCCTCTTTTAAATGCACATTGCGCCCTTTAATGAACCAAACTCTCATTCTTTTGGAGCCATTTGCTCAGAACATTACATTCTTTTGTTTTTTTTCCCCTTTCTCAAATGGAGTCTGTAGGTTTTCCATTGTGAAGTCTCTGGGTGTATTAAAGCCTGATGAGGCCCCCCTCTCAGCTTTTGTACAAGCAGCACAAATAACACGTCCTGCTTTACGTCTGTTCAAGCTGTTCCCATTAATGTCCTCATGCTAGCATACATCCTGTTTCTCAAAAATGATGCAGAGCTACATGCCAATCTACCCCTCCATGCCAATTATACATGCATTCGAATTTATCTCACATATTTTGACCAGTTTCACCATTAGCTACCAAGATTTCTTACATTCTGAGACCAGTTAAAGTATGTTCTACTTAGAAAGTCTTAGCCTGGGCGAGCTTTGAAAGGAAATAAAAGGCTCTCAGGATCTACAAGTGCTCCTCAAATCCCTTTTTCTATCCGCTGGGGAGCTTTGAGGACGTAACCAAGGCTAAACCTAAGGCCCTTTTGCAGCGGAGGCATTTTAGCATCTCGTTAAGAACAATAGGCTTTTTAGTGTACTTTTTAAAAAGCAATTATTGAATTTTGTAATCAAGCGTTATACTCTGTATTCTGTGAATCATGCAGGTCTGAAATTTTAGATGGTGACTTGGTAATGAGAAAAACTAAATGTATAAAACATTAGTTTGAATAAATTTAATAAGCAGCTTACTCTACGAAATCTTGCTAGTGATTTAATCTTTTCGTTTACTCATTGGTTTCTTATTTATTTTCTTATTTTCATTTGGATTCTCGTATCAATTTTTTTGAATCGGGGGCAGTAGTTTCAACAGGGATTCCCAGACTTTCCTCACCATAGACACCTAGAATATTTTGGAAACATTTTCCGGCCAACATTCGCTAGGAAGGCATCCAAAACGCATGCCCCCAAATGCTCCTGACAATGTCAAGGAGTAGCAGCATAGTGGACAGCATTGGTGGTTTGGGGTCGTTTAGCTTTAGCAGAAGTGGAAAGGGTAAACAAATTATTCATAGTTTAGATTTATAATTTTCGCTAAAGCTGATAATAAATATATTTGTGTGGGGAATTTTTTGAAGAGCAGAAAGCAAGATACATTCCAGTCCATAACAGGAGAACGAATTTTAACCTTGAGCATTGCTAGAAGATGGTGTTTCTTTTTCAAATAACACGGAACATTAAGTACATTTTAAAATGGCCTAAACCTGCAGAAAGTTTGGTTGTTTCCTTTAATTATTTATACTGTTACTTTTCGATTCCCAACCTCGGGTCATTCTCAGCCACCCCCTCTCTCTCCCAATTCACGTCCATTCATACTTTCGAAAAAGCCCAAAAATAAACGTTTAAGGGCATTTGTGCAACAAGTCTGCATGTTTGTTTTTCTAGAACCTTGTTCTTCATACAAATTTGATGGGGGTCTACTTGTGAGTTTGGTTTTTCGGTTTTCTGTCCTTTACTAGCTTTCAAAGTTCTGAATGGTTTAGCTCCTGATTTCCTTATTGATCTGGTATGTCATCATAAAGCTGCTTGATTGCTACGGTCAGGAAATGAAGTTTTAGTTGGTCCTATATATAAATTAATTCACAATAGAAATTCTAACACTTCGGACTAAATCTCTGGAAAAACTTGACTGAAAATGTACAAAGTTAAACCAAATTTTGAAAAACTTTTGTGAGGGCCCTAATTATTTTAGAATCTCATTAACTGCAAGATACGCTAATAGCTAGCAAGATCATTTTTGCCTACTCTCAAAAATAGGGTTTGATTACATTTAACACTTATCTTTAAGAGTGAAATTTAGAACCAATCGTCAAATGGTTGAAATAAATAAACTTTGGCATATTATATATGTCCAGTGTCTGTATATAGCCCATTAAAACAACAAAGAACTACATTAGAACCACCGAAAATAAAACAGTTTCTTAATGCTAATTTAGTGCTAAATAGTTCCTCAAAGCCCACAAAGAGCCAGTGAAGGACCAAATAGTGCTTAAACAAAAAAAGTGCATTTTCAAACCTTCAATGAACCAAAAAGAGCCCCAGACCCTTCCAATGAAAGTAAAAGTGTAATCAATTAAAATGATTCGCATCCATTTGCAGTGTTTTCAGAACAAATTGTGAATAAGAACAAAATCTCTTTTATTAAATAAATGACAGCTTGTCACAGGCAAATGTGAAATAATTTAGCTTTAAAAGCATTTTCTAGTTCTGTTTGTTTGTGAAAGGAGGCCAAATGAACCTTGCCATTCACAGATGTCCACGTTGACAGTGATTTGTGTGAGTATGTGTGGAGCTTCCAGAGATCAGTGCTTAATGAGGACTATATTTCTCTGTTTACTACGATAATCTCTCAGTGTAGGCTTGGAATCGAACAATGGAAGAGGAGACAGCGGATGGATGACACTTACACAAACTACAGCTTCCGTTTCACTGCTCTCCTTTCTGTTTTTTGACCATGCAGTTTTTCACATGCATTTACTTAGCAGTTTTATATTAAACTCACTTATTAAACTTAGTTTAATAGGGGCCAAACAGTGAAGCTGTGCGGGCACCTATTGCTTTTGTTCAGTTTCTTCTTACTACCAATCTTCTTCTTCTGAAGTCAGTGGCAGCCCTATAAACCAGGAAAATAATGAAATCCGGCACACTCATACAACTGACCACTATGAGTAATTTGACCCACTAGTACAAAGTTACACTTATGTGTATGCTAATAACTATATGGATCCTCTTTGATTCCTATGGACTATTTGATGTCACTGTACGTTATGCTGTCATTTTGAAATATCATCAAAACCTACTTTTGTGATCTCCGACGAGATAAATGTTTTAATATTAACCAAATTTATTCCAGATCTTTGTCGGACTATGCTAATTTGAAGTTATGGAAGTTGAGTAATAGTCTAAACAGGACATGAAAAATTACGATGTAAAGCTTACCAAAATGGTCGCAAGTATTACTTTAGTATATCAACACCTTGGTGGATGTTGCTGCTTGACGTTTTTGTAGTGAGTGTGTTGCTTCCGAGTTTCTAATGCCTGTATGTTAATACATCTCTCTTTATTGAGCACATGGCTTTGTACTTTTTGTCATGTGCCATGTGCTCATCAATCTCTCATCTTGCCACCTGGAAAGTGGTTCATTTACCCCACCTGCATTTCTATGACTCATTAACGCCTTTTTGGGTCCCCAATTTTGAGTCTAAACAATGTGTAATATAAATACTGGCAGAAATAGACTATGCTAGCCATATTGAGTGAGAAAATGTCTTTTCTACACCAGCTATGCACCAAATGTTTGCGAAATAGTGAGAGAGTGTCCACGATGTGTCCACGCCTCCTAACTCTACGTCAACCCAATCACCATTGTCTTTGTATAACATACAGAATCATTACTGCCAATGTTGTTAAAGGTCAGCATTGTCCTCAGTGAACTGTACTGTATCCGGAAGAGACACTTGACCAATAAGAGTCACTTGACTAATTATGTTAATCAATAATCTTCAAGGGGTGTGTGTGTGTGTGTGTATTGGGCGTGGATGGATCGATCCGCTTGTACTGCATGCTTGTAAAGGGGGGCATTACTGATCAGACATGGAGCCACACGTCGCTAGTCCTGGTCCTCTAGAAACTCACTATAAAACTATAGGAATGTGTTGGTTGCTTTATGCTTTCAACGTAGCAAAAAGAATTTCAATTATTCATTTACTTGTTTTTGCTTTTTGGTTTTCTGGGTGAAAAATGTATAAAATTGAGAGTTGAATGTGATTTTAATTGAAAATAGAGACTTTTTTTTGTAAAATAAAACCAATTTTAAGAACATATTAAGCTTGAAAAGGGCTGAAGTGGGGAGCCAGTGAATAGAGGAGTGCTGAACTGTGGATCATCTTTATTCATTGCTTAATTTTCCAACCTGCTTGTTCCGCTTTTGGGGTCACGGACAAGAGGTGAGGGTACACCCTGGTCAGGTTGCAAGCCCATCGCAGGGCAACACACACACATTCACATCTAGGGGGAATTTAGATCATTCAATTAACCTAAGAGCATGTTTTTTTTTTTTTTAATCCCAGAGGAAACATTTGCACGCAAGCACTGTGTCACTTTATCCCATCATGTTTTCTAGCACAGTGATTTACTTTATTGTTTTCTTTCTGGGCTTGTTTTATATTCCTTTCTTCTGATGGCTGTCCACCCTTCTCTCACCAAACAGTTTGGTGTTCAGTGTAAGTTGTGAGTTAGTCACTTTCGTGCGTTTATGTCGCAATTATCGTAAACCTGCTCAATGATTAAGGAAAAATGTGAACTTTTTGGCCTTTTCACCTGTAGCACCTCCCATTCACCCACACGTCACGAGCCTGCGAGCTCGGGGGCACGCGCACTCACTCACTCACGAACTGGGGAGAAGCGCGAGGGGAGCAGCGAGTCAACGAGACTGCGCCCACCGCACCGACACCAAGCTGCCCGAACAATGGCTGCAGCCAGATCCTGATTCCCTTACGGAGACATGCCGGAGCCGAGCTTGGCTCTGCGGTGGAGGTTTTAACCACACGCTCCGGTTGTCTGCTGTCATTCGAGATGGAGCGGTAGAGGAGCGAGAACCAACGGGCTGTTCTCCATCACTGACGGGAGGCGCGTCCACCTGCTCTCTGACTGGAGGCCCGGGATGCGCGAGAACATGTACAAGTGCCTCTTTTAAAGGAAATTACTTCAATCTACCGACTGTTACCTGGTGAAAAAGCTCTCTGTGATTAGCCTCCACCACATTCTGGCTACACAAGAACGGGTGAGTGGTTTTCTCCTCTGCTCCATGCGAAAATGAACATTCGCACGAATTTCAACAACAAATGTTTTATTGAGAAATCAGAATGTGCATTTTAATGTAGCTTTTGGTTGTTGTGCCTGTTCACTTTAACGCTTGTCCCGACATCAAGCAATTTTTGGCTTGTATAACACTGTGATCTGGTTTTGGCACCATAGCCTGGAAAAGAAACAGTGCCTACTTTACCAGCAACAGCAGGATCTTAAAGGGCATCCTACAGAAACTGATTTTTATTCTTCACATCTCAGTATAAACAAGAACCAAGCACAGCAGAGAACCGACAGTGGGACGTTTAACATTTTAGCGAAGTGATCTTTCCATGACATTTTTGGACAATCGGAGATTTAAGAATTCCCGACATGAATTCCTTGTAAACGGGATTTACTGAAGCTCACAAAGATGTTTGGCTATTGAGAGCCAACTTGAGCAAATGAGTGTGCCGAGCTGATCCATACCCTGATTAATTTGTAAAAAAGTGTAAGCTTATAAATCAGTGATCAACCTGAAAATAGAACATTAACACATTTCGTCAATTCGTTTGAACGATTTGCTTTGCTTTTTGACTCAAGGGAAATCTGTTAATGTTTTATAGCTAAAATGGTTGTTTTTGTATTTATTAATATGTAGTTTATAAAAACAACAATTGCTGGCATTATATAAAAACTCATAAAAAGCATATTGATGTCTTCCTTAAAGTCATAATTTTTGGTGTTTTGTTGATTTATAATATTTTACTTTATTTTTTTAGTTATGAGCTGATAATGTAAACATCAAATTCTCTTCATTTGCACTTAGTTAATGGGTTTGGTGTGTTTGGTTGTTTAAGATAAGACGTCTAGTTGTTTTCAAGTGATAATGCACATCCTGTTGTATAAGTTGTGTTCTGTCTGTAAATTAAGCAAATAGAGAATTCAACTTTTATATTTTAAAGCTCTAAAGTTAATTCCCCAATGCCTTTCTGATCAAGGATGAAATGCCAGTGCTTCCTGTCAGCTGTGCTGTGGAACTGTGGAACCACAGTGTATTACAGAACATTTTGGTTCAGTACTACTCAGTTCTTTTGCTTTTTGTCAATTCATTTTTATTCTCAGTGTAGAGTGGGAAAGTTCTAAACAACACCACAAATGTTTTGGTCCACTTCTGGCCCAGTGAGGGTATGTACCTGCTCATTGAGATTTTGGTTTGTGCTTTTATTGATAATTGTTACTAATCAATGATGAAAATCTTGCTGTTTTTTGTTTGTTGACAAGAGGTGTCTAATGAAATGATGCAGGCAGTGATGATCCAATCGGCGAGGTCTTTATTTATCGCTTCCACAGGCCGATCAGAAAGTGGTCTCAGCTCAGATTAATCTCTATTTCGAAACCTTGTTAAAATGGCCATCAAAAAACACTGGTGCATCCGGCCCCGTGGCGTAATGAACAAACCCCCACTCTCTCTGGCCACTTCTCTTCCTGTTGCAATACTGTCCTATGCGTTCAAAAAGGCAACACCCCCCCCCCCCATTTTTTTTTTTTTTAAATGATAGATGAAGTTCTTGCTAAAGGTTTAAAGTAAAACATATTTCTACCTATCCACCAAGGTAATTAACCTTAAATAAGCATATTTTTTAAACGAGGATAAAGCGTTTAAAGCGTAAAATTTGTAATGGATTTTTTTTTTTCGTTTACTGGTGAATCAGGGTGTAACACTCAGTGGGAGCTAATTAGTGTATGATTAACCCCTTGTTGTTTTGATCACTGTATTCATTGTCCAGGGTCGTGGTGAGTGCATCTGGTGGATTTTTGTCCACACATGTTGCCCTATTTTAAGAATCCCAGCTATTTCTAATGATTTGCTCCACAGTCTACTGACAAGTGCTGCCCTATGTCTTTGAAGCATGTTGTGTGCACAGCTAAATCTTGTTTATGGCTTGTCTGGAACATAACTCTGATTGTCCAACATCAATTCAGATATAGGAATATCTTTGCTGCTGCTCCCTAGGCTTCCAATGGCTCAGCTAGACATGGGTTGGATCCCCATGGAAAGCAAAAACAAATCAAATGAGTTCATTCCTTTTCAAAAGTTTATTTGTTGAGGACATTGAGCAGGTTTGGCGAGTAAATGTATACAGTGAGTTAGGCTGAGTAGGTACCAGTGCATGAACGCCCAATGCTGGAAAATACAGGGAAAGTTTACCTTTAAATCTATTCGATCGCTGTGGTTAAGATTTTTTCACACGGTCATCCCAATTTGTGCTGTTCACATATTCATACAATTTTCTCTAATTCATTTTTTCAGCCAAACTGCCTGTTTTCTTGGTCACCAACAGAGTTCCCTCATGACAATAACTACCGGTATATTTTGGGCACCAAATTACACATTTTCTTTTAATTAATGTTTTATTGTGCTTTCCTCCTTTCTTTGTACTAAATACATGTTTGCATTGATTTATGTTTCACTGTAACCATTATCTCAGTTGTTGTGAGTGTATTGTTTTCATGCATCTAATTGAAAGTCTCTGGCCTAAGGGATTTCTGAAAGCTTCTTTACCACTAAGCTACCGTGCCAGGAAAAATACCTCATTGGCCACATTAAAACGGTTTTGCAAAGTGATTATGAAGTGAGAACCTACCTTGATGAGTCACAGGAAATTTGTATTTGTATTTCAATTTGTAAAAGCTCTACTGGATTAACCGGCATGCCGAGATGGAATGGGCCAAACTAATGTCTGCATATGCAGCAAAATATTTTTAAATTTAAATTGTGGTTGATAGTGTGCCCAAATATTTTACCACTCCCAAACTTGACCATAAAAGAAAATATTTAAATTGAGATATAAAAATGTAAGACATTAAACTGTCGGTAGGTGATTATATATAACAGGGGGAAACACAGAATTAGCGATCATGTGAGGGAGCTCCGATCACATGACCAAGGTGGAAGTAAAAACAGGGGCACAACTATAAAATGGGAGAAAAGGCAGAAAATAAAGGCATTAATATAACAGATGGTGGCAACAGATTGGTTTTATCCATAATCCTTTGCATGTTGAACAGACACGTATAAGGACGTGGGTCTCGAACCCAAAGAAAAATCCCAAAAAAATAAACTCAAAGATGGCGCATCGGTACTAAATTAAATAGAATTTATTTATAAACAAAAGAGGACCTAAACCAAAACGTGAAACATAAATCATTGTGTCTGCACAACAAACCTGATTGTCTCTACCCCATGTACTATGTCTCCAGCACAAATCAAACATTTCTATAAAAACTAATAAGAGACACCTGGCTTCATCAAGATCACATTGACCGGGCTAGTGTGTGCACCTGATGACATCACTGCGGCAACCAGCACAGCAACACAATAAACACCAAATAATCGTAATATTTAACCATTATATAAATATAATTATGAATAAACAATGATACACATTAACAAAATATAAATTCATAATGATATTTTGAGGGGGAAGGAGCTCACAACACAAAAATACAACAACAAAAAAACCCCTGCAACCGCATTAATCGCGTTATTTTTTTTAACACGTTAAATATTTCAAATGAAATATATTCCTTCCACCATAAAATAAATTCCTTAGACTCCATCCAATTTATAGGCCATGTATGTCGTATTTAAAAGGGCAACTAAAGTAGGTTTTGTGCTTTATATTGAAAAAATATTGTCAAAATTTGTCTCCTAATGGGGCACTGATGTTGCAAGAGAGCACCCTGAAAGGAACTGGAACCATTGTTTACCAGCACCAAGTCCAAGGGTATGACTTTGGATGTGTCAGCATCAATGCCTTATGGAATAGATGGGATTGCAGTCAGTTTTCTAAACTAAATTATAAGCCTTTAATAGTTTTTAAAGTAAATATGTGATTTTTATGTATGCCTTTATCAGTCTTCAACCCTTTGTTGACACTTCTCTGTAGATACCAGAAGAGGTATTGACCCTTAGAACGCATGAATCTATGAATCATTTCGATCATCTTCACTATCTAGAGTCTCCATTGTCAGTAGATGCTATCGATGCATAAATGACATTTCATCATATCCTGCCACTCAGCCTGGGTTGCTATGTTTGAGCCTTATTGCAGCTTGTCTTTCTCTCGGAGCATGGATAAGCTCGGTGAGGCCCACTGCTGCGGTGAGCTGCCGCTGTAATTAAACAGCGAGGTGAGGTCCACAGGAGATTGTTCAGCATCTTGATTGCTTTTCATGGCCAGAGGGGGAGAGAGCTCAGGCGACTCCTGAGGGACAGAGCCGCTGAACTCTCTGTTCTTTCGTGCTATTACTTACTTCCAGAGATCTGCACATTCTGATAGCTCAGGGCACCCTCCTCTCTTTTCACCTGGGGCAAAGTTCGGCTCCGTTATGAATTAAATCTCAAATATTACTATAATAATTAATCTTTGGCCTATGGAAATATATTCATTTTGATTGGGCATTGTCCCCTAATTGGCAATAGAATTGAACAGGCAGGATTCTGATGTAAAATTTCCATAAATTAAATTACAATGCTAATTAAAATCAGTCAATGACAGACCTGTGAATTCATGGGTTGCATATTGATTGATATATTCTCTAGCTGAAATCATCAGACGATAGTTTTGTGCAAAACTAATTTGATCCCCAATAAATGCCACCAATCAAAAAGCTTCTAACTGATGTGCACTCAAACTTTGCATGACTAGTGTTTATATACAATAGAAATATTCTCTACTTTAAGCTTTTTATGGCATTTTTTTTGGTTAGAGCTCACAGATTCTCTCCTAAAGCATGATTTATAGTTCTGTGTTGAGGCATCACTTCATTTACTCGATTAAAATAAGTATCTTCTTACCTACTGTGTCATTTTCATTATTGCTAAGTTTTAGAAGTGCCTAAATGTTAGTTCTCACCTGCTTTTTTTATTTGACACAATTGGAAAAACACCTGATGTTTTTTTAAACCTATGCGGATACCCAAAGCAGGGGAACTCAAATAAAAACTTTAAAGGTCCACTTACCAAATTTCCTTTTAGGTCTGGAAAAGTAACAGTCATAGTCCAAATAGAAAACTCCAACAACATAAAAACACAATCCTCAAAACTTTAATTTTATACTCACCTTTTAGTGTGCTGTTTTATTTTAAATTGAAGAATAAATTACATTACGGAATAAAATGCAGAGGGAACATGGTTACACAAATAGCAGAAAGTATTTGAAAACATGCCGTTTTCACAAAAATCCAGACAAAATGACATTATAATAAGCAATGATATAAACATATATTTACATATATACATGCACTTTACATCTTATTTATCGAATTGGATTTAGATTTCAAATACTAGGTAAACTCAGATTCTAATATGGGAAATAGAGGATTACTATGACCGCTGTAGTCTCAGCCTGGGACGTCACACCAGAACGTTTGGCACAGTTTTCTGGCAACACTTCGAGAATCCTGAAGTTTGCTTAAGCGCTTTTTGCGAGGAGTTAATCTGGAGGGGCCACCCATTTCAAGTATCCCACCCGAATATACCAGATCTTCCAATTCTTCTCGGACTCCGTCCAAACCAGCTTCACCGCACCCACCTTCCCACCTTCACCTCTCATGTAAACGAGGGGGGTCTCGAAGGCTGCTATCATTTTGTAACTGATGAATTTCTTAAAAACCCGTTCTTTCTGCACCGAATGAAATTTCAGTTTCCTAGACATTTCTGAGATAATTGGGGCTTCAGTGAATCAGTGAGTGCTATTTGATATATAATGATATACTTTCGATTCAATCTTAACCTGTGGGGCTCACTGTGGCTTTTCCTGTTCTAATTATTTAAACCGCTGTCTCCACATTGAGGACATCCTTCCATTCCAACTCCACTTGAATCTACTTTAGTGAATTGTATTACTTTTGTGGGAATTCTTTTAGGATAGAGACAGACCACAGACTGAGCACCCCCTGCTTGCCTCACTAGCATCACTTCCCACAGCTCCCATCTGGTCTCCCATACAGGTACTTACCAGTCTCACAGCTGTGTCTTTTCAATAGATATCCAATGTTGGTCTGCAGGGTGATTTTTCTGTAGGATTGGTCTGCAATTCTAGTCCTTTTTAAAGTCGGAAGATCCTCAAAATCGTAGAAGCCATTATTGAAAAGCGACAAGGTCACAAACTAAAATCCAATGTGGAGAACTTCATTTTGGAACATTTTCCATTTTGACCAGTTTTGTGGCCTTTTGTATAAAAGAGATGATGTTTCTGCTGATTTTAGCTACAGTATGACTTTAGGATTATGTGTCGTTTACCTGGTATTTATAAGTCTGATGTGTCCTACATGAAACATAGCATGCATTCATAAAATACACTTGACTTTTTATCTGATTCTGGGCAAAGATTGCTTCTCAGACATTTAAAACGGCCTTTAAACACTTTACATGTCCCAATGCTAAATAGATCTCAAACAGAATTTTTCTATTTGATGGTTTTGTGGTAGTGTGAGTCAAAAATAAAGCAGCTTTTCATTGTGAATGCTGTGGTGGTTTTACACAATAGGTAAATTGCTGGGGTGTAGTGACCCTGGGTAAGAACCCTTTGATTAAATCAGATTGCAGCCATATGAAACTCAGTCACACAGTGATGACTGGGGTGCGGTTTAATGGTTGATTTCACAAAATGTGTTTATTGAAATATTTGGCGTGGCCAAATCTAGAGGCTTCACAGAAAGAGATGCAGCATCTTGGGGTTTCTAATTGTGTGCTGTGCTCTGTGCTGTTTGCACTTCCCCCACCCCCCATCATCACTGGATGGCAGTGACACTGGAGCCTTTGTGTCTGTCGGCCTCTAGATTCTACTTGCTGGATCTGAAGCATAGGATCAGCTCACAGAGGCCATCTCTGACCATGAGCAAATGAGCTGTGAAAATGGGCAGTTCCATGCTGTTTCTTGCACACCTCTCTTAGATTCGTACAGAAATTAATTAATAAAGATTCTTTGAGATTTCATGCATCATATGCCAGACTGTTTCATGTAGAATATGGTTGTTAGATGATAAGCGTACTCCATTTTTCTTGCAGAGGATGGCAGTTTTATCTTTGAAGTCTTCTTTACTCAAATGATCTGTGCCTTAACTTATTTTAGCTTTTCAGAACTGAGGATGTGTAGATTTCTGTGAGGCTGCAGCCTTTATCGTTTTTAATTAGGCACAAGAAAAGCTGCACTTCTAATCATTAAGTCTTGGGATCTGTATAAGAGATGTATCAAACGCTACTTTCCCTCAGTTTTCATGAGTGAGATATTGCATCATTTGTTCAAGAGAAAAACTCATGAAACAGGATTTTTTTGCAGGATTTGTCAAGGAATATTTTGACATTCCAAACAAAGCATTTCTCACTTGTGGATCCCTCACTGATGTTACATATCACAAAGTATCATGCTAGAGAAGGTTGCACTGTGCAGCACAGAAGAAGAGGGTATTTACGTGCTTCTGACATCCATCCCGATGTATATAATTAGCTGTCAATCAAAACATTGGTGATTTAAAGGCAGTGTTGGTGATTTTTAAAAAATACATTAGAAAACAAACTTGTAGTATGTGCATTCATGATGTCGAGAGTATTCTTTAACAGCATATGAAGAGTTTGATTCCAAAACACAATAAACAACATTTAAAAAATAAACAAGTCAAATCTGAAGTCTGTTATTTTCACATTAGAAAAGTCCTTTATTGGGTTTTAAAAAAAAACATAATACCTGCCGTTTAATGCAGTCCTGGTTTGCCTTTTTTTTTTCAAACATTCGCAAACGGTAGTCTAGACTTTTTCATATAAACGCCATAACTAAACAAAACGGACACTTTTTAACCAATCTATTCTGGAACCAGCCACTGGATATCGATGTTGTTTGTTATTGCATTTTGAACCGTTTCGTGTAAAAAAAAAAAACTATATTAATACCTTGGATTTATTGCTTTTCGTGTTTGGGGGGAAAATCACTTATTTTAAAATAAATCTTCAAACATAAATCTGAATTTTAGTACTTTCATTTGTATGACTTGGAGGTGCTTTGAGAAAGTTTCAAACTGAAAACTTAGAATTTCCTCAAACCACGTTTGTTCCAAAGAAAACACATTTTTAATCAAATTTATCAAAATGGAATTATGACGTGTTGGGAAAAACTTTTCATATGGGATTATTAACTAAATTTGATACCATTTCATAAAGAGATGATCCATGTTTTTGTTTCTAAGACATGTTCACATGGTCCAAGTCTGTTTGGAGGCATTGTAATGTTTTTATCTCTAGTTTGGGCTCTCGCTCTGGTGACTGTTGCTCCATCTGAAACAGAGCTGAATTATCGTCCAACACACAGTTCTACCAACATGCATTTCCATTTATGCTTTTAGCTGATTCTTTTATCCAAAAAGACTCATAGATTGGGAGAAAACCACAACAAGAAATTTGTAGCCAAGGGTCAGAGGTAGTTCAGCAAAGGAAATCCAGCAAGGAGATTGTTGCAGTAAACTATATATGACCAGAGCCTGAGCTAGAAGTGGAGTTTTTCTGATGTTATACAAAATCTTTCTGATAATGTTTTATCAATTTACCTTTTGAATCTTAGCTGCTCATTGAGGATCATTCAAGGTTCCAGACAGAGGGGGAGAGGGAGGTTCTTGATACATGTCACACATTGTAACATACATTTATTTTACTTATTGAGGATGACACAGCATATCCCACCATGATTGTTGTCTGCAGATTCTCTGAAGTATGTGTGTTGCTTAGCTCTCACGACTGCGAGTCTGTTTTGCTGTTTTGTTTTAGTGAATTCAAATGTAAACATTGGCTCCCTGAAATCTCCTACATTGTCTTTAGTTAGCGGCAACAGGAGCAGGATCAACCAGGAGCCTATATCGTTAGGCACTCGAATGAATGATCATTCTGATGCATATTTTAAAGCATACAATCTCAAGAAAGTTTCCAAGTGTCAAACAGCTCCCTGTGATCAATCACCAACAGTGGATTTTTTTTCTGTGCTCTTTGATTTATTCTTTGTCGTCGTCTTCTTCTTTCCTGTTTCCCTGTTTGACAAGGTGAGCGTCTGTTGTAGCGTAAATGCCATCTTCAGGCAGAGAGCGTCATTGCATCAATAATTTCTTGAGCTTATCCAAATACCAACTTGTAAGTATTGGGCATCTGATGAAAAAAAGAAACATCTGGTATTTATGTCATTAACTCTTAAGTCTTTTTTGGGTATTAAATATTACTGATATACTTAGAAAAAAACTCTTATTTACCTCTTATTGCTTTGTTACATTTTAACAGTCTCCTCAGAATTGTGTTATGAACCTAGCCCTCAACTCGTCCCACCATGAAGCTTTTCTGTAAAGCGTGTCTCATCTCTCAGTGTAGGCTGTGAAACATCCGCCTGCTTGTAGACTCATTCCTGGCCAGGAAGCTTCAGGCCACTGGCAGATACGGCTGTCATCAGCATGCACTGGCACACTGGGACCTGTCAAGGGTTTCTTTCTCCAACTGCTCTGGAGTCCACATAATTCACACCAAATGGCAATATTCAGAGTAGAATTCTTATTTTTGCTCTTTGTTTAAATTTTACATCGCGATTGGTTAAGGGAACATCAGATTTCTATTTTGTACAGGATACCACAATTTTAAGTGTATTTATGAAAAGTCTGTGACAAAAAGATGCCTTTTAGACTCATCAGTTATTCTTGCATGTTAATGTGAAGGATGGGTAAATGTTGTTGTTCTGTAATAAAATATTCCAAACCAACAAATGGCAGTTTATTTCAATGCTGAAGTCATATCGACCAATCAGAACCCTCTAACCCAGTGGTTCTCAATTTTTTTGGGTCACGCCCCCCTTTAAACCTTTAAAAGAATCTGGGCACCCCCAGATGTAAAATAATATTTTTTAATAATTAATTAATAATTATTTTAATTAGATTACACCGCGGGCCTTGAGTTTGACACATGTGACCTGTTTTTTGTTCTTCTCATCTGTTTATGTTCTGCCCCCCCCCCTGCCGGACGCACCCCCCACTTTGAGAACCACTGCTCTAACCAATCAATGCAGTCCATTTCGTATGCCATTAAATTGGTCTTTGTAAACGAAGCAAAAGCTGAACAGTGATACCAAGCACAGGGCGTGTGACAAGGACAAACCCCACCTCGAACACCCCTGGAAAACCTGTTTTCACCACCTTTTCAAAACTACGCACATTGGCCATCATTTGCAAAAATGTGCAGTTACAGGCAAACAATGTTCTCTTTAAAGATCCGAATTGAGATACGCACTAATCTTCAGATGGCTTCTCAGCAGGGTGTTCTTGGTCTGGGTCGAGGAAATATTGATGCAATGAACGCCACACAGGGAAACATGAAAAAAAAGACAAAGACATAGAAGAAATCAAAGAACACATCATAAAAATCATGGATGGTAAGCGGTTTATACTGATGGTGGCTGATCACAAAAATGCTGTTTGACGAAAACATGGACAAAAGAGGTTTTGTGGGGCACTGTTTCTTTTAAAATTCCTGTTGGCTGGCCTTGTTTTTCAATAAAACTTTGCATTGAAAATTCTGATCGTTGTGTAGAGCATAACCATGCACAAAACGTGCCTGAGACTCTGGAATAGGCAGCTAAAGGAAATGTTTGCATGTATGCATTTATTTGAAAAGATCATTCATCAGTAATAATATACATTTTTATTCATAAATAAACCCCAGTTAGAGTTTAAGGTTGAATCCTGCCTTAGAAGCAATTTAAAAACATAAGCAATGACAAGGTGCGCTAGCTTGAGGAGCACAGCTAATGCAATAGCAAGGACACTCAATTTACTGCAAAGAGCAAATGTGCCTCTGCCAGCGATGACGCGACTGCTCACACTTACCACTCATGTTTGGAAATGCTCTGTTTTTGAAAGCTTCAGTCATGTTAAATCACAAGCCCTTGCAGCTTTGATCCAAGATTAGCACTTGTGGGAAAACCAAAGCAGAACAGCATCTAGGTTTGTGTAAGACTTTCTCATTTGGGAGTCTGGAACTTTAATGAAGACGCATATATTCTTTTACAAATCAAATATTGCGAAGCAGAAGGTTTAGCCATTGCATAAAAAAGCACTGCTGTCGGTAGATTCATTTGTGCTAATTCATTTAGTGATTTATGTTTAATTCTTGTTTAACCTTTTATGAAGTGCTTTGCTATTGCATTGGTGCTTTTAGTAACTGAAGGAGACCCTTAAGCGACATAGTGGTGGGGGAAAAATATTGAGATATTTTTTACACAAGAACAATTTCAAAAAGTACAAAGATAAATACATTGTGAACATGAGTCACGGTAACACTGCAGTATAAACAGCAAGTGTTTTCTGAACTTTGTGAGGGAAGGCAACTTTTTTCTCTCTTATTTTTCCTTTAGGGATAATTGAAGAGTTTGGTTCCAAAATGCAATAAATGGCATAAAACAAAAATGAGGTAGTGCCAAATCTGAAACGTATTGTGTTCATATTTGAAAAGCCCATGATAAATTTAGCAAAAAACTCAATATATGCTGTGTAATGATGTCCTGGTTATTCCATTTTTTTCCCAAACCGCGATACAGAACTCTATTTTTTTTTCATGACATGATAACTCCTCCGAATCAAGCACGGGGCAAAGAAAATTAAGTGCTGGGGAGGTGGAAAAATATGGGCTGTCATCTGTCCATCATTCAAATGTTTTGAATCATTCCACAAAGATGGAACACAATCAGGCCATTGTTTAGCTGATCACAGTCAATAAAGTCCAACAGAGATGTCCCAAAGTTACCGGGAGGCGAAAGGAGAGACTGCGTAACGTGGACACAGTTGACACATGGTTAACTTCTAGAACCAGCCACTTTATTCAATATCAGAACATTAATATTTTATTTTTTTGCCTTGTATTTGTAGCAATTGTGAAGTTATTTAGTTTTGGGGAAAAAAAATTCAAATAAATCTTTAAAGATTAATATCTGGCTTTTAAAAAGTTTTTAAGACTTTGAGATGCTTTATGAAAGTTTAGAACCACTCTTGTGCTTCATATTAACTCTTCATATTAACATTTTCTTAACAAAGGATAGAACATATGTTTATATCCCATTCAAACTCTTTGGATTTACCTCAAATTGGCTTTGCATGCAAAAAAAAAAAAACAACCCTAATAACTTCATTCACATTTGTTACAGTTGTTCCTCTGTGCCATAGTAAAATGCATCAAGAACGCGGCAGTAGATATTTCAGCCAAAAGGAAAATTTTTCACTGATGGCAATCTCCCAAAATATAATGTCCAATATCAGGAAATGAATGTACACATTGTTTGCTTTTTGTCGATATCAGATCAGTTTCTTCTAATTAAAATTGATTTTTGGAAGTGATTTGTCATGAAAATAAGCAAGGGGGGAGCTTTAGGGACATCCATTACCCACGTTACCCTGGATGTAAACATTATGAGAAATTCTGATATTTGCATCTGTTGAACAATTGTCTGTTTGTTTGATTGTTTATGTGGGAAGCTGGGCCAAGTTTTATCTTCTATTAGCTATTCCTAACTTCCTGTTTGAAAAAAAAATCCTGGAGCGTGACAGTTTTGTACGAAATCATTTCTATGACGTATTGTACCTCATAATAGTTAATTTATCTCACTTATCCAATAGAAAGGCACTGTGTATTAATTATTTATGACTCTTAGCTCTTGGCGTGTCCTGTAAAGTTGGAAGACTTGCTGTAGTTTGGTGATGCGGTTCCAATTCTAGGACTTTTAATCCGTCTTGAGAGTAGATATGTGCATATTTAATTGATTATAAAAAGTTACATTTTTCATATTTTCCTAACAGACGCTAACGGTTCAAGCAGCTAAGGAAGAGGACCTGCATCTTCTCCATCGAGGCCAGGTTATGCAACAGAACCCCACGAACTGGTTTTGCATCTCAATGATCACGTTATTGGAACCTAGCTCATAACATTTCGTCGCACATCTCTTTCAGCCTCACCCATGCCCCTCCTTACTCTACGTTGCAGGACACGCCAATTCCGATCAATTTTTGAACATGACCTCTGGGAGCCTTGAAAAAGAAGGGGCTTATGGCCCATTGAGTATACAAAACCACTTGGCAAATTATGTTTTGTCCGGATGCAGCTTGTCAATCAATTTGGGTCCATAATGCTGCATCTGCGTATCATCCATATTGATATTACATTGTCAGAATTGCAGATTTAGCTGTTAATGCTAACTACCTGGCTCTTGATATCCATTTTAATAGAGCTGCATACCACTGCTATTTCCACAGCAATGAGCTCGGCTTCTCTCAGGAGACTAACTTCCCCATTACATTCGTAATCCATGACATCTCACTTTCCTTGGCCTCCCCTCTTATTAGTTCCTTACCTATAGTACACAACTTATAAGGGTAAACTGTGCTAAATAATTAACTCCCTTGTGACTTAAACATACATGCATTCCTTCTTTTCATTTTATGCTTCCACAGAGATTCAGTCTTGTACATAATGAATAAGCCTCTTCCTTATGAATGGTTCACATTTTGTTTTGAAAATGTGTGGTTTAACATGTCGAATACACCAGTCGTTAGATGTCTGCACCGTGCTAGCCATGCATGACGCCTCAACACAGTGTTCTAGTTATGCTCTAGCTTTTGTGCACGCGGTAAGATGTGTGCTTGCTGAGCCGTAATAACATATATGTTTTTGACGGCTCTTGCCTATTTTAGAACACGCCAGGTAGGCGTATAACTTGAACTGCGGAGGATCTCAGTGCAGCGAAGCTTGCGTCTAATTAGTTTGTCTAATTATGTCTTTGTGCTGGAAATTTCTCAAATTAGTGCTATCGTACAGAAAGTGAGGATGCTCATTAGGGTTGTCATGAGAAATGTGAGGATGTTAGTGTGGTCAGCTCACAGCAGGACATGCAGGCAGCCATCAGCTCTTGATTAACCTGTTGAAATTCACATTACCTGTGCTAAATGAGATGCTTTCATGCTACGTGTGAAACCATGTGTCTCTGCAGGTAGCCGAAACAAAATGAAAGTCTAAAATTTTTTCATAAGGCTGTTTTCATAGGTTCTCGATCCCTTGAGAAATTATTTGTAACATATGTTTTGCCATTCGTTGTATATTTAGAAATAGTACCCTACAAAACACTATTCATGCAATATAATTTTGAAAATGTCTTGCTTGCTGTTGTTTATTTTAATAGTGTTTGATCGCATTTACTGGCATCTGACGTTAACAGGAAACGTTATAGGTGTTTAATGCAATGTTCTCCAGATCTGGTGATGGTGATTTTAACATTGATTAGCGTAGATCATTGAATCAGATCCAACCAGTAGTTTCTGTTCAAAATGATCCATATTAGACTCAATATTATTCCTATTCCAGATAGCCAACAAATACTGAATAAACACTTATATTGATGTTAGTTCAACGTCTTTTTGTTTGTTCATCAAAATCATGTTGATTCAAGTCTGGTCAAACAGAAATTAGCAGAGTGGATTTAAAGTTGGAGCAATCTGTATTCTCTTACATTTCACTGGGCTTCCTGATGTTGAAACAACATTGTTCCATGTGCAAAAAGATTTGGAATCAACATTAATAATCAACCAGTGCTGTCAATCGGTTAAAAAAACAAATTGATCAAAATACTGTACCTTTTTGGATATGTAAACTGTATGTAAACTCAAGAAAAATAAACTATTTAAATTCAAAATCTGATCGTTTATTGAAATTTTTGTGTGAAACAGATTTTCTCATGTAAACAACGTACCTGAAATAAACCATCAATATCCTTAAAATTAATGGTTGGCTTGATAGCCATATTTATTATAGTTTATTGGTAACAAAAACAAGTATTATAAACAGAAAGGAAACAGAAAAGACTCTGAAACAGGAATAACAAAAGACTTCTCCAAAGGAGGAGGAATAAACTAAACTGAATGAACGAATGACCAGGATTTGTTCACAAACTCACTATAGTCACATGGTCATGAGTCAAGCTCACATAGGAAGGGACAGACAGCAGGGAAAAAGAATGAGCAATCCTGTGACATTAGTTTCTCCCTGTGTCTTCTCACTACTGTTCCGCACTTTGGTCAACTGAAGTTGTTTTAATATGTGCTTTAAAAATAAATTGTAATTAATTAGATGCATTTACGCGCTAATTTGACTGCACTCTTATCAACATTGATTAATTTTCCTATTTAAATGAAATGTAAGACGAGTAAATTCTGTGGTAAATGGTGTCCGTTGTGACCGGGTATTGCCAGCCAAGTTCCTAGATTATTACGACCAATTGTTTCATGAGTTCCAAACAATATCAGCCTAGAAAACACTCATTATAAGTTTCTTCAAGCATCTTTAAAAGAGTTTTAAACAGAAAACAATATTGTATTGAAACTCTTTTGATGAATGAAAAGCTACTAGTCCAATGACCTATGCTAAAGGTGTTATCACCAAATCTGGAGAATGTCTGAAAAGATTTCCAAAATGGTTAACGCTTACTTATTGAGGGGAAATGAAGAATGGTCCTTTGTCCTAAAAAGCAGAGTGTTCTTTTAACCAAAGACTATGTACAATTGATTCATTCATTCATTGTGGTCCTCAGCATACAGTGCAACCTAGACACATCATTGGGTGTCTTAGGTGATTTTACAACAATTTTTCCTCACTTTAATTGGAGTAAGGATTCAGAGCCCCTGCCTAAGCCTCCCCCTACCTTCCCCTAATTTAGTCCACTTTTAATGTCTTTTATGTGTTTCTCTTTGGTACCAAATCCTTCAATGGTGAAATTGATGATCACTGTGCTCTTTGTCTGCAGCTTCCTGTCATCATATTCTCATTATATGGCTCCAAAGATCAGGTCCATGCCCTCAATGACCTGGTGTCATTTCTCCCTTCTTTACTAGTCAGCCACTTACCTTCTCAATGGCTACGTTCAGACTGAAGCCCAATGTGACCCAAATCCATTTTTTGGCCTGTGACCTGTATCGATTTGGTCACAACTGTCTGAATGGCTTAATTCAGATTTTTCAGATACGCATCAGATTTTTTCAAAAGCGGTCAAGTCGGATGTGTATGACTTTTTCATCATCCATCTCTATTCAAACATGCTTACTGAGAGAGGTCGCATAAAAACGTATTTATTAAAGAAATTTAACTAAGATTGTGGTGCCAAAATAACGGTCATTGTTTCCGACGTGAAAATTTTCAGTTTTTCTTGGTCTATTTCATTACAATTGTCTCATTAATATTATTTGATAAAATTAATTTGCCTTGGATCACACGTTATCTTCCTCTACTGCAGATGCTGCATTCAGACAGAGGCCAGATTTGAATCAAATATTATTAGCAATGTGAACGAGCACACCAAAGAAATCTGATCTCATCAAAAAAATTGCCATTAAGACCTGCAAAGTGAACATAGCCAGTGTTCTGATTTACCTGTGGATATTGGGCTTTTTTGTCTTTTCATGCTGGCTTGGTGGATCTCAATCCACACAGGTTTTGGTTTCCATTCATGTAAAGAAATCCATGAAAACTACTCATGTATCTGGTGAAACATCAATATTGTTTCAAAAGAAAAGACCTTCTTTCTTACCATCCTTACTCACTGAAGCTTTCTTGTCTCTTTCTGACTGTAAAGGGAGCACTGATCTAGCTGTGTTTGCCCCCCAATACCTTCCCGACCCCCACCCTCTCTCTGTAAGCACACAGTAATTGGTATTCAGAATGGCAGCTGGGAGCCGCATAGACATTTTAGACCGAGCGCAAATTCAGTGAGTCAATACACTGGTTCATTAGAGCACTGAGTCACTGCAAGCTGCCTCATTTGTTTGTGTTTGTCCAATACTTGCTCTTAAGAAGCACCCGCTGCCCATTGACACAAGAGACCTGACAAAAGGATAGCTTTGTCTTAAGGCTCACATGTTATCTTGCATTTATAGAAAGCATATGAGTAGTTTTTGCTTGCACATTGTGATTGATTCATTCTACAGTTCAATCCACAACAGATGTGGTTTAACACAGTTACTTTTAGAACCAGATAGAACTTTTCATAGCTAAGTCAGTGAAAGTGGAAGAATCATCGAAACATTGGCTATTGTATCAAACGAAGTGTTCAACATGGAGTCAATGCTGTTTCTGTGAATGTTGTTGATATGTTTGGATGTCTTCCACAGCCTTGACTTTCTCAACAGCATTCCTACTTGTAGATGCAGCTCAAATATGCACGCATTCATCCGATTGTTAGTGTATGCCCGAGGAGTCTAAAAGAAATTCTGCCATGTTGCACACAGACATCTGTTGGAGAGGGGCAGAAATGGAAGAAAATAGACATTAAACATGACAATAGTCTGCCCTCAAAATGAAACCTAGAGTGCAACACTCCAACAAATCTGCCATTGCATCGCCTATACTTCAAATCAGCCTTGAATCAGAATGTCCATTCGGGAAAGAAGTACTGCCTGGGAGGAGGAAGCACCTTGAGCCTTGGGAACACTGGGAACACAAGGGTCCGTCACATGCTTGGGTGCATTAGAACTACTAATATACCACTAATATACCGCTCTGCTGATTAGATGATTGTGAATCATTAGCTTTGTTTCCATCCACCTATTTTTATGCACATTTTAGAATTCCACATGAAAAAACACCAAGATGCGTATAGAACTGAGAAGGATAAACTTTTTATCCAATATGAAAAAATGTGAATAATCTATGTTGGAAACGCATTTACTGATTAAATCTCAGCAGTCAGCGCAATGGCAGTGCAATTTTGTGTAGGAAATGGGGCGCGATGGGGGGGTGGGTCATTAATGAACTAACCAATGGAACGATTTCATTGCTTAGCTTTTGAGTTTTGGTCATTCTAAAAATGTAAATCATTCTTTGTATGAATCACATGAACAGATAAATAACGGCCATTCATAGAATTCACTTTATTTTGCTAAATCAAACTTGAAGACACATCTACCAAAAAAATGTACTTGAAATGAAAACAATAAAATAAACAATTGTTGCAAGGCAGGTGTGAGCTTCTTTCGCAGTGAAGAGAGGGATTTAAGTCAGGCTACAGTTACGGGCATCTAGGGGTCCTGAAACCAGGAACTGCTGTCTGAAGATGACACAGATGAGCGATTTTGTTTAATGTGTTGCTTTTTGCATAATTACATTTGATAAAACATTTTTGTTTAGAGCTCGCTTTAGTGCTCACTGATTGGTTATTTACACAAAGGAGCAGTACATTGATTCTGCTCGAGGACATCCATTTCTTTCCCTGAATCTGACTTTTCATATGCATAAACTATTAATAGTATATACATACAGGAGTTATTCAAATATTTTATGTGATATTCCAGTTTTCAACGCAAATTTAATTTGCATCTCTGGATGGAAACATGGCTATTGTCACCAAGCTTCCAAACTCCCAAAGCAGACCTTGATATGTTCAAATCACATCAACTTTTAATGATTATTTGACGGAAGTCAATTTGAACACTGGTTTTACACTAACCATTACCAGTGCTGTTTTGTCATGAGGCATCAAATAATTGTGATTACTCTGTGCACAGGGCATTAATCATGTTGTTCTCACATTGCATCAGTAGGATCTCTTTGTCAAAAGGAACTCATCATCAAGAAGGATTTAATTTGGGAGTACATTTTAAGGATAAAAAATAGATTTCAGGATAAAAATTCCACCATCCTTTTCATGATCTTCTAATTACACTTTAAAGAGTTGGTTGTTAATACCCCCATGCTGAGTATGCAACAGTGACAACAGAGTGACACTGTTAAGTTTAGTTCAGCAAATGGAAATGGTTTGCAACGCAGCGAGCCAAAGAAGCCGCAATAATGGATAGATACACCTTGTGCCCTGTTAATATCCTGCCAACGAAATGCACAGAAATCTGATCAGCCAATACGGGTCAGGTTAGTGCCTAATCGGCCAATAGCACTCAATTAGGATGGAAAAGTTTTTGATGTCTAATTTGACATTTCCAAGGATTGAGAATGATTGAGTGAAGCTTTTAGCCTGGCATTGATGCTGTGAATTGGCAAATATTGTAAATGAGAGTTTTGCTCTGTACAGCTTGTTTTCTTCCAGTTGTAAACATGGACTAGCGTGACCCTCATTATGGTTGCTTGGAGAGTGTGCAAATAGGTTTTTTTTTCGCCACATCTCCAAAGGGCAGCTGAGTATAGGCGCCTAACCTTTGCAACTCATAGAAGACATCAACCATACAAATAACTCATTAACCTTATCCTCCTAATGGGATGCCCACACCCCTACCAACCAGACTGGACTTTTTTTAATTGGCCATCGCTAAGTCTAAAATGGCACATCCCTTTACAAGCTTGCACAGGTCGCTTTGGGATTGGGAATTGGCCTCCACTGGGTCATGCTCTTGGAGAGCTGGCCAGGAAAGTGTTTTTTGGGGGGCTTGTAATCTATCACAGAGGAGCATTGATTGGAAAAGCTCAATAAAAAGCAGCTTTTCATCGGCTCATTCAGTGCTGGGTTTGTCTTAGAGGTGGATGAAATGAAGGTCTCAAATGCCCCAAAGGATAAGCATGCCCCTCTCTCCTGCACAAAGACCTCTAGAAGCATTTAATGCCACCAATCAATATTCTAGATTACTGCAGGGCAAAATACACACGTCTCTGTTTTTTTCTTTTCCTAGAATTCTCTTTGCCTTTACATTTAGTATTCAGGAATGCTGTGGACAGATCATTTCATTTCCCAGCTTAGTATAATGATCCGCATTGATTGACATTGATTGTTGAGCATGGCGAACTGCCAAAATCCTTTTATCATATGGGAAAAATAGAAGTATACAAAACATATATTTATACAGGAGTATATTTGGCAGGGGCATTTTAAAAAGCGCATGTTGTAAGATATACATTGTATTCAAAATTGACAATTAATCAAATGCATGTTTTTTTCTCCCCATTTGTTAACTATTTTAGTTTGTTCAGCAAGAATCAAAGGAAAGGTGTACAGAACAGTAGTGAGAGCAGCTATGATGTATGGGTTAGGGACTGTAGCAGTGAGGAAGAGACAAGAGGCAGAGATGAGGATGTTGAGGTTCAGTTTAGGAGTGACGAGGATGGACAAGATTAGGAACGAGCACATCAGAGGGACAGCTCTGGTTTGTTGTTTTGGAGACAAAGTCAGAGAGGCCAGGTTGAGATGGTTTGGACATGTGCAGAGGAGGGATAGTGGTTATATTGGTAGAATGATGTTGGAGATGGAGATGCCAGGCAGGAGGTCAAGATGAAAGCCAAAGACGAGATATATGGATGTACTGAAAGAGGACATGAAGGTAGTTGTTGCAAGAGTAGAGGATACTGAGGACAGAGTTAGGTGGAAACAGATGATTCGCAGTGGCGACCCCTAAACTGGGAACAGCCGAAAGTAGAAGAAAAAGTAAACTATCATGATAAAAACCATAATAAACACCTTAAAGAATGATTGTTGGGTTTGATTAGTTGTACTTTCTATTTTATATTCACACATTGTCTCATCATCTCTACTAATCTTGTTGGGCGAAAGAAGTTGACCCTGAATTTTCTGGAATTCTGTGCCATTACAACAAATGCAATTTCAGCTAAAACACAAAAAAATTACCTGAAAGCAAAAATAATTGAGTAGTAATCATAAAGATCAACATTGATATTCAAATACACTCCATTTTTTTTCAATTTGGCATCTCAGAGTTTTGATTCCATTCTTATCATTATCGTTTTCTCAGTTTTCCTTTGCGATCTTAAAATCCGTTCTTTGCACTCATTGGATTGTACATTGTTTTTTTTTCATGATTATTTTTTCAATTTACTATCATTTTCGATTTCAGGTTGATTTTTTTTTCTTTGTTATTAATTTATTTTTGTTCGTTTTAGTTGCAATTGCGTTAGATATACTGGCACAAAATGAATTCCATAATTATGAACATTTGTCCACCAACAAAAAAAAAGATAAGTCATAAATGTTTTATATAAAAGCTAACGAGTCTTCAGTTATGATTTAAAAAACAAAATGGAAGCCAAATGGAAGTCATTCTAGAACTGAAGTTTCTAATCTGCTAATGGAAGTGGCTGGAATTCCCATCTATGACCCATTTTCAAAGCCCTGCATGAGAAAAGGACCCAAGATTTGATGGTACTTGGCTCTTTCCATTATCCCGTTGTTGTGGTTGTTTCTGCCCATTTTACATCCTTCTGCAGAAAAACACAATCCATTATTTTCACCACCTTGTTTGATGGTGGGGATAGTTTTTGCTTTCATGGACAGATGGAGCTCTCCCACATAACACAGTAAGTATAGTTGATGCTCAAATTTGCTTTTGGTTTCACTAAACAATCTCATCTTCAAATTTCAGCATTTACCTTCTAAGTAAGGGAGACTTTAACGTGGCCACATTTTCAGTGCTGTGTGTTACCAGTTGTTTTCCTGGTGACTATGATCCAAAGTTTCTTGAGGCCACTAACAAAATATTCTTTTATGGTTGCATTTAATTACTTTTATACTAAATTATACTACGAATTACGAGTCAAATACTTTTCTCACTGTACATTATATTTGATAAAGTTAAGTGAATTTGTTGGTATAATTTAACCCAAAACTTGTTTCTAATAAAGTGGCAGTCTGTCGTGTTTTTATGCTAGAGCTTGAAATTCTTGTTTGTTGTTTGCTGTATGAGTCAAATAATAATAAAAAAAAAACGACAGTAGGCATGTAACGTCATGTCAGACAGTGATTGGTGACACTGGTCTCGATGGTCTTATGGATTTCACCAAAACACTAACACAAATGTAACACTATTCCCAACACTCATCTGATGCAGCAAAACTATGGCAATCACGTTTTTAATGAGGACTTGTTCTTGAATTGTAGATGCAGCTGGTCTTGTTTTGTTATACTATTCTGGATCCAGACATGAGCAAAAGTGTCTTGTGATTTTAATTTCATGGTTAAAGTAGTCTGTGGAAAGTAATTTAGCCGAATATTGAGCAGAGAAGTAACAGTGAGTAAAAGAGGGAGAGAGAGAGAGGCTCAGAGAAAATACATTAAAGAGGGGTTTGGTTTGTGCATCACCACTGTCATATTGTCATGCATTTTAAAAAATTATATTTGTATTGTTAATGTGAAACATACTACATGTATTAAAGTCAGCTCTGAGTTCTGTGATTAAAGAAATGACCGCTGAAAATCAGAAACCTGCACTTAACTGTTATCATGCATCAATACACAGCACTAACTTGTGAGCTTTTGGATTTATTTGCTTGACTTGTATAAACGGTTCAATGTTTTTTCAGATCATCGCATGCATTTCAGACAAACTGTTATGCTACAAACTAGAAATACACTCTGCTCACGATGCAATACATACCTCGATATTATGTCCTCGATACGATATGCATCACAATATTTTACAAAACTATTTTTATTATATATCATTTTGTTATATTATATTTTGTTATATATCAACTATTATATAGCGAATCATCATTGGAAAAAGTGGGATTTAAAAATTTTAGGGACAACAAAGCTGATTGAATCCATCCATCCATCCACTAGGGGGCAGTTTAAATGTTTGTATTACCGTAAGTCATCTTTTTTACTCTAAGTGATGGAGGGAGCTAATTTTATAATCTTTCTTGTTTAAAATCAAGTAAAGGATAATTGTCTCTTAGTAAATATTACATAAACCAAGAATGCAAAGTAAAGAAGTCTCAGAAGTGACTAGAATCTCAATCACTCCAAAAAGCAAGTACACTTCAGCTCCTAGACGATATCTCCCAGTAGCTCCACGATATGTATTGTGACTACTTTGTATGTTGCTATGATGTTTTGTTATACCCCTGCAACATACAAGACTTTACTTAGAAATATTTCTAAAATATCTCAATTTTGATTAATTTTAGTAAAGATGTGCTTCATGTTGTTTGAGGAAAATCTAAATAACCTGATATCTAGGTAACCTGATCTCCATACGAGATCTCTAGCTCTGCGCTCGGATTGGCCAATATTTACTTCTGCTTCATGCCCTGTCAGTAATTCTCTGCTGATGAAAACAAGCCTGATAAACCAAATATAAATAAATAAACCAAATATAAAATCATTGTTTTCTTGACTATAGCAGCCATTTGTACAAACTGTAGCATTAAAAAAATGCATCAATAAGCTCAGTAACATTTGCTGGAGGAATTTTACCTGTTTGTGGTTCTCATTTGGGCAAAATGAAAGATAAGGAATAAAAAGTAAAATAATTTGATTCTTGACAAAAAAATGAGGAATAATGGCTAATATTTAGTTTATGTTACGTTTGTAAACAACTGAGATTGTCCCTCTTCGCCCCTTTCTTACACAGACCAATATGTCTTTAAATAGATAAAGGGCTTTTGTCTTTCACAGATTTGTAAAACTGAAGGTTTGTAAGATAAAGTAAAAAGAAGTCACTTTGCTTTTCAATGCTCGGCAGTAGACAGTGCTCACATTCTCGCCCAAGGTCACTAAACCGCTCTGACGTACTTCTTTCAAGGTATTTGTTTGTCATCAATGTGGTTTGGGACCATCACCTCCCAGAACTGTCTTGACCTCCTGCGTTACCAAAGAGCAGTCTTCTGCGCCAAAAGGCAAGATGACATGACTGCGCATATTCCGTTATTATATAGGGAAAAAAAGCCTTCTCGTAAAGCACCAACATACATTTTTGATGTTTGGTGCCAGTTAATCAGGAAGTGACGATTTATTCACAACGATTTTATGTAATATTCCAGTTTTGCATAATATTAATTCACATCTTTGGATTAAAACATGGCTATTGACTGCAACCAATTCACATTATTTACCCTGCCCTACTTGGCATATAAGCAGTGGTTCCTATTTATTATGCAAATTTGACGTTTACTGAAGAAATCGAAGATAAGCATATTTTATTTATACTTTTTATGGCCTATTCATAGCCTCACTACCAGTAGGTCCACATAGAATATTTTAAAGGTTTTTTTATTTGCATATAATTTATAGACAGTGAAAAAGGACAGGAAAGTAGGAGAGACCCGGCCTTCCTCTCATGCTTTCACAGAGAGATACACAGATTGAGAGACTACAGACTCTCCCCCGGTGTTTCTCATGAGCCCTGTAGAAACGCAGGCAGCTGGTTCAGTATCAAGGGAGAGAAAAATCACAATTAGCAATGCTTTCCCCTCTCTCTCCTCTGTAGCATCTCTCCTCCTACCACAGTTGGATTTGTACACAGGCATTCCAACACACTGATCGCAAATGTACAACATGGAAAGCCAAGACACATCAAAACTCATGTGATATCATTTAACAGAAGTAGGATGTTTGCATTTGGGAATTTTTGGACTCATTTATAAACAGCAATATTCTGAATGTATTAATATTTTATCAAAAAAATTAAACGGAGTGAGGGACTGTTTATTCAAATTTGGCGTGGCAAGTTGATATAGTAATCAAATGGACTTAATATTTTATATTTTACTTGTAGGTGTTTTCCAGGTTCGAGCCTTTCGTTCTTTAAGGGTGGGAGACATCCCACATTATGTTTTGAAGTGAAACAATCATTGAAATTGTGTCTTTTACCCGTAAAAAAATATGAAAAGTTTTAATATTTTAAATTAAAAAAAGGACTAGTGACAAGTATAAGTAAATAAAGGTAGTTTCTTTATCAAAAGTGACATGTTTTTGTTTCTAAACCTTTAATTGAGTAAATGTACTCAACTTTATAGATTTATTTTAGGACAGTGAAGACAGACAGGAAGTGAATGGGAGTGATAAAAACGTGAGAGGTTGGTAAATGATATGCAAGCTCTGCACTTGAATGTGCATATATGTTGAGCTCCCAAACCACTACCCCTCTACAGCCCAACAAAAGTATTTCAAGTTTAAATTTACTTGAAACTTAGCAATTGACTCATTTCCTCAAGCAACTAAAACCAAGTACCGGTACATTTTATTTAACAACTACTGAACTCTACCTGTACCTGGCATTGCAGCTGAAAGAAAATGTGTTTTGCTCTACAAACAAATGATAAATTATTCCTATAAATTGCTGTCCTTTTAGTGGAAATATAATTTGCAACATTTGTTTTTTGCATATATTTTGAATGTGAATATTTGTATTAAATTTGTTTGATTTATTCAGTACATGATTTATTCTTCTTGATTTATACATTTGTTACATCGTTAACAATAACTGTAGCAGCTGCCATCATTTGTATTGGAAACGACCCTTTCTCGAAGTTTCCCAGGTCAGGGTTTGCTTTCATGGCAAGGCACAGCCTTTTTGACTCATGCTGCTCTCAAACGCAATCCAAGTAACCAAAAGCAGAGTCTTCATTGTTGTGCTCCATCAGCAGAATTTCCCAGGCCTGCCAGCTTCTTTTGTAGCAAATCTCGCTCCGACAAGTAGGCGATTGGCATGAAACCAGAGGCTAGTGACAACAGGCTGTAGTGGAGATGCATTCAGAGCTGCCAAGTCTATTCTTCTCTATCGAGAGCCTGCGCCAAGTAGAGCTCAGCTCCTTATCCAAAATATAAGTATGTTCACTCTATGTGAAAAGCGTCTATGTATTTGGTGATTGTATATGCCAGGATGGACTGATTTTGTGCCCGCTGGTGGCTCTCTGGGACTATGCACTTTAACTGGTGCGTTAAGGCAGAGCTTCCATTTTTATCAATCCCGTGTCACATTCTTCAGGAAGTGACAATGTCATCCCTTTGAAAGCACACGATCTTCCCCTTCCCCCTGGCTGTATGTCACAGATGGAGGGAAAACCTTTGTAATGCTAATTTAATATCAAACAGTGCAGATACGGCTTAGCAGCACATTTCTTGCATGAAGCTGCCTTTTCCATTGAAAGATTTAACTAGAGTTACGAAACGGCCACCCTTGGACCCGAATGAAAAGCCAGTGTTGTGAGTGGGCTGTTTCACACACCACAACACAGAAAAGCCTGATTTCTCTCATTGCTAAGTGCAGTTAATTAATGTCAACTGAGGATATTCAACACAATGTGGAATGCATCAGCCTGACATTTGAAAAAACATGTTTCTTAAAGGAATGCCCCAGGTTCAAACAAATGAAACTCTGTGGGCTTCATCTATGACATGCTATTAGTCAAAACAATAATATAAAATCATGTTTTGATTTAAATAAAACATTGTAACATCAATAGTTTTTACAAAAATGCCCTTAGATTTAATATATATATATAGTGTGTGTGTCCAAGGAAATTCTGTATCTGTGTGGGTAGAATGAACCGAGTTTAAAATGAATTTATTTTGACCAACCTGCTTCGGCTGTGTCTCATTCCTCACATTGCATTATGGCACTGAAAAGTGTGTGTGTATTTAGGAACAACATTACCACTTATTAACCTATAGGAAAATCAGAAAAACTGAGGTTTTCAGCTAAGTAAAGCTTTGACAGAGGTTTGAATCCCGACCCTGTTGTCTTTCCCATCCAACGCCATTCTCTCTCTGCCTTTTTTCCTTTGTCCCTCTACTATCCTGTCTGTACAAAAAATGAAAAACCAATAAATATTAAAAAAAAAAATGAGTTGTGGCTGTGTTAAGTGGTGACACTGATGTGAAAAAGTCTTTTTTATGTCACAATGGGTTGCGTTTTTCACATTTGCAAATGTAAAAAGTAAAAATCGAAATTCAATCGCACTCACATTCATTTCCTAAAAATCACACAGCCCTAGTGTCAAGTTTTCCCTTACCTAAGCAAACCGTTCCTTTGCAAAAATGCAGAATTTTTTTTGTAAAATCTGCAAAATTTTGACTGCATAAAAACTTTACTAAATAAAGTGGTGGATTTAGATGTGTGGGACAGCCACATCACCCCGTGTCTCGACATCAAGGACAATAAAGAAATCCTAGTCTGCGAATTTACATAATCTACAATGAATCCTAGATGCCTTTTAAGAATTAGTTCACAGACACCATAATGCATGAAAATGATCATGCTGGAATCTGCTGTGTTGTCAATAAGTTAAAACAATGTATGTTATTTTGGTCGTGCTGGTTAAATGTGTTGGTGGTACTGTGTGTTGGATGGGGAATGGTTAAGTTGTGGTTCACATGTAAGATAAACCCTCTGCAGGGGACAACAAAGAGCTTGAAGCTGCAGAATAATGGAGATACATTCCTGGAAACAGAAGTCTTGGAGAGCATGCACATGGTACAGGGTCAGAGAACATTACCTTAACATCAGAAAGTGGTTCTAAAGTTCAGTCGATAATTCCAGATTCCATGAATGCTTGGTTTCTTCACATAGTCAAAACACACCCCTTTTACTTTTGTCTGAGTCCTTCAAAAATTTACCAACCTCTCTTTAACTGATTTATATGGAAAATAATTTGTATGTACGCCTCTTAAGTGAAATTAGGACATTACAAGTACACAATTCCTGAAGTTTTTATGCTTTTTTGACTTTAAATACAAAGATTTAATGACACCTCATCACACCTCTTCCTTCCCTACAAACGATGTAACAATCCATGAACTAATCTTTGAATTGTTTGTATTGTTAGCAGATTCACTAAACATCATAAATGATTCATATGTTCATATGTTAAATTATGTCAAAATTATGGTTTGCATTGTGCCGTAAAATGCCATTCTGAAGTATGAATGAAAAGAGTTTATGAATGATCTGGAAAACACAAAATGTAATCATGCTTTTATAAAGTGCACACTTGGTTTTCCACATATTGTGAACATTATCTCATTAAAATGTCTTGCCCCATCGACAGTCTAGCAGAAGCTTTGCATTTCCATCCAGTTTAATGGAAAAATTATTTTAAATGTGTCGTTGGCCTGTTAAAGACGAAATGGCAAAGCCACCCACATACCAATGATTTCTTTTCTGTTTCCCCTGTCACTCGCGAAGAGTTCAAAAGATAATGAGGAAAGGCTGGAACAGAGCGTTTGAAAAACATCATGGAATAATGAAAGGTTGCGAGAGCTGTGTCAGCAGCAGCAGGTAAACACTGAGAGAACGGTCGTCCTCCGAACTCCTTCAACTCGAGGTTTATGATCACTGCTGCTTTCATGTAGCTCCACTACTTGTGTGGAGCCTGAGTTGCGGTGCTAGCGTTTGCCTGAGGAGTATAGGTGGGGTTAGGCATGGGCCGGTTTGAGATTCTGACAGTAAGCTAACCTTGAGTAGAAATACCACGGGATCACTTTATTTTGCAAGCACCTCTAAAATGTGTGGAACGAAAGACATGTTCTATTAAGAACTATTTTGAACGCATCGCATACATTAAATTACATTATAATAATTCCTGAACATACAGTTTGATGATAAGATAAAAGATAAATATAATTTGTCTTTTGCTTCAGACAAAAAAATTATAAACGCATCTCCTCCTAAACCACTCAAGCTACAGCCATCCACACTGGCTTGGGTTGCTATTTCTTTTCAGACCACTAAAGGAATTCTGGGAAATCACTGAGAATGCTGGCCAATTTTTCATTCAGGGTCAAACTTTGTAACTCACCCTGAGAACCTCATCGAAACACAGTTGTGGAGGTTATGAGTCTGTGCAAGAACATCAGTCTGTAATAAAAAACATTGGGAATTAATGACAAAGTTTCTTCAAGATGAAATGTCATGTTTCGCTTATGCTAATTATAGTAACAATTTTTAATAATGTTCAACGCTGACTGCTCCCTAACAACCAAACTGGTTTCCCTAGCAACCAATGTTCTAAACTCTAATCTCAGCTTCGGCAAATCATAAAGACACAAGGGTTGGTTGATATAACTTAAAGCGACAAAGAGAACATTGTTTCATGCCTCCATTGTAACCTGATTGTTTACCATAGCATCCATTTTGGAATGCCACTATATCAGCGTAATTATACACAGGCACATGGGGGTTGGTTTATATTACTCTTATTGGCATGGGGAACTTTGTACGATGCCACTAACTCCTCTAACCCAATCAAAAATTCTACCTTGCCAACTGTTGTATTTTGCTGATAAAATTGTACTTTTACAAGCCAACATCAAAAGTTTGAAAAATCTTCTGTTATCTATATCAAATATGTTATATAACCATTTAATTAGCATTTTTTTGGCTTTTAATGTCTTTATTTAAACATACATGACAGTATTTAGATAGGAACAGAAGCGTGTAGTGAGAAAGGGAAGAATGGCAAATGATCAGCCTGGGCAACTGCGCATTCATGTCTGGCCCACAATCCTCTACATCTTAGGGCTGGACCATTTCCTTGGTAATTAAATTAAATTGAATTAATTCAAAGTGTATTCTATATACTGAGAGAGACAGAGAAAAAAAAGAGAGAGAGAGAGACACACACACAGAGAAAAAGACAAAGAGCCCCTGTTTACCCCCCAGGCAGCTGATAGTCAACAGTTTAACAGTTTTTGAGCACACTTGAAAATTATTCATGTTTTTTAATTATATATCACTGAAATGTAGTCACTGAAAATGCTGATTTAAAAATACATTTACCTTAAATTTAATGAAGAGTGGTGCTCCTTGCAGAAACATTTGCTCCTGACTGCTGAAGTCTCTTCCTGTCTGCGCACACCAACCTTAATACCGGTATTCTGTCCATGCTTAGGGGGTGCTGGGCTGCCAGTATCCTGCTGGATGAAGCTCATTGCCTGTCAATGTAATAGTGCATGCTGGATTACAAGGTTATTTCCCTTGAGTGCGGGTATGAGAGAGAGTGTGTCGCTCATATATTCTCTTGCTGTTGCCAGGGAGTCTCCTTGCACCCAAATTTCAGAGTCTGTGTTCTGGACTCTGTGCCGTTCTGTGGATAGCTGGAGGAAATATGGCATTTAAAGAATTGTTGTTATTCTAGTCACACTTCAGATGCGGTGTGCTCAGATAAAATACCCTCTAATTGGAAGGCTCAGGAAAACTTATCCCAGTGCACATGGTGTTTTCTCCAGGGTTTATTAAAATTGCCATTTCTTTAATAAGCAACTCTGCATTATGTGTGTTAACCCTTTAAAGCCTGGTGCATGGTGACAAGTTTTGGAAACTATATTTATTTAAATCATGGCTCTTTCTGTTGACATAAATAGAATCTGAAGGGAAGTAAGCTCGGTGATATGTGATGTTTGGTAAACAAGTTTCAGGAGGAATAATCAGAGGATGTCATCAGCTGCTCTAATTCAAGCCATCACTCACTCCATTATATAAGCCTTCCTCTCTTTGACTCAGTCCAAACTTCACCCACCTTCTACCCCATTTCCGGGGTATAACACGGAAACCTTTCGTGATTGGACACCTTGCCACCCTATGCTTACTACTATTCAGGCCCTGGTGGTGAACTCATAAAATTGGTTGTGTGCCAAACTAGGCCGATTCATGAGTGACTCCCAGGTGTTTCTGACTTAATGTATAGCAGCAGAAAAATGGTATTGAAGGCAAATGAAGAAAATAAAATAAGTACACAATCAAAAAGTTTTGTTTAAATGACAACGAAAATAGAAAATATCTTATACGTGTGCATTGATCTAATTCTTACACAGATAGGGTCTTTTGTCTTGGCTCAGTGCAGGAGAGGAAGTTAGTTGTACAGTGACAATTTTCAACAGCATCAGAGAGTAAATGCTTTGTTTTAACAATAGCATGCCTAAACAGCCTCAAGTGTCTTTGACTGGGATGATACAAAAGTTAAATATACAAGTCATTTCTTTTAAACCTACCATACAAATAAGTCATTTGAATTCAACAATCTGCGCAACACCAAAATGCTCATACATGTACCTATCATTACCACAGAATATTTTTGACATTTTCAAAAAGGAAAAAGCTAAACTCGTGAGTTTCACAATTTACAATGGTCTGCATTACACTTTGTGTCTAGACATACATGTCCATGAAAGAGGGAACGCCCAGCTTAGTTGCTATTTCAAATTTGTAAACAGGATTGGCTGTTTTCATCCACAACGCATTTCATTTGGGCTTCATATATCTCTATTGGTATATCTTGTAACCACAAAAAACTCTTGATGGGTTTTAATAATTTTCGCACAAATTTGCTTCACATTTGCCACATTTTCAGCTGATGAACCCTGAACAAAATAAGAAAGTACTGATTCTAAAGGACCAGGGACGGAGTGATTAAGTTTGATTAAGTCAGGCATATGTATTATGCTTAATCGTTAAAAACCACTACAATGGCCAAATTAAATAAATACAGACAACAGATGGTTATTTTCAAATTACGATATGGCTTTTTGAGTTTTGTGGGTTTCTTCTCTCCTCTTTTTTTATGATGCACTGCGTTTCCATATGCTCTCAAACCCTTCTACTTCAGAACTTAGCTAATGTCTGTTACTGAGCAATTTTGCACTTAAATCTATTATTACAGCAGGTATCAAACAATTAAAGTGATATAAAACTAATAGCGTTTTGTTTCTGTGGCGATCAGATTGAAACGCTGCTGATTGCAAAGATTCATCATTAAACATCATTTCTAAAGCAAATTACTCACTGTATTTACCTTTTATGACAGCTAGCGTGGGATGCACACTCTCAACTTTTAATCTAATGGACTGTAAATTATCAAGTTAATCTGTTATTCTAAATGTAGATTATTAATTAGTGAGAGACCAGATATTTTATACATTTCACAGACGTAAGTACCACTTTGATTAGTTATTAAGACTTTGTCTCTTAATACTTTGGAGTTAAACAGCAAATGTGGTTTTTCTCTTCCAAATGTTCCATTTGTTTATTTTTAAATGGGTGTTCTCAGTGGTGCTAACTCAAGGCGTGAGAACTGTTCGATGTTTATATCAATAAAATAATTGTTTGTTGAGCACATGGCTGTTCTTTTTCCCATGTGCTCTCTTACCTTGACCCTGACTCTGATTTTACTGGGTTATTGCCACAGTTGTCCTTCGGGGCACCTCCCTAATGACTGATGTCTGAATTTGTTATTTTTGCTCATTTGTTTAACTTGAAGCTTTGTTTTGTATACCTTTGTATACCAGGCCTCTTTGGATATCTGTTCTAGATTTTTTTTTAAAAATCAAGCCGTTTTACCAGCTTTCCTGTAGCAGATAAGAATTTTATTCTGCTATGTATTAATCATTGTTGCTGAAATCTGGCTATCTGTCAATCTGAATCTATCAGTTTATCTGAATCTATCTGTTTATCTGAATTTTTTTTTGCAACGGATGCAAAACTGCGATTAGCTTATCTCCTGTAGGCAAGGGCAATAGGTCAGTTGCCTTGTTCAAGGCTTGTGCAAATGTTCAGTGATATTTTTGTAAGATACAATAACATATAAGATATGTTAATATATGTATTATAATATGCATATGTTAATGTAATGTTAAGTATAATAATAAGATAAAACATAATCCATTTATTGTTATTTGGAATTTGTTGTTTGCCATTTATTTAAGTATAAAATGTCACAACTTTTTTGTAATTTGGTTTACAAGTGGTTCAAAGTCGAAACATGAGATGACATACACGCCAATTTATCTAGATTACGTTAATACCCTGTTAATTGAAACTTTGCTTACATCTCTTTGGGATTAAGACCCCATAAAACCATCTTTTTATATTATTCAAGCTAACACATGGTATTATTTTAATCATCCTTTCGGTTTTGTAATCCACAACCTCATTTGAGAAATAAGAATTAAACAGACATGTACAGCTGCATTGAGACTGTATGTAACATTATTGTCATGCAAACCACATTTAAACCTTTATTTGAATGTTACATTTCTATCTATATCGTTTAAGCAAAAAACTGTTTTTCACAGACAAACCACTGCTAAGTCAAAGGCGTGAATGGTCTGTGCTGTTGATTTGAGATCTGGAGGCGGGTGGATGGAAGGGTTGAATTAACCATCTGTTCTCACGTTCCTCTCATTATTCCTCCGCTGACTTTCTCTGCTTCAGAGGGGAGTGTCTCAGTCTCTCACCTCATTATATGGATTTTTGAAAGGCTTAAGCATGTGTCCAAAAAATCCAAGTGAATAAAACCTACATAAAACAAAATATACAGATATATTCATGTTTCATAACTGCTATTTTGAGATGTTACATGCTGGATGCTGAAGGTAAGAGCGCTCAGAAAATCATGTGCTTCTGTCCTTCTTTGAAATCCTTTTGATTTTTCTTTTTTAAAGATTTTTTTTTTTGCCTGTTTTTGACTTTATTAACGTATAGAACAAAGTGGAAGATTTAAAGTTTTTATTTTTAAAAGTGGAAGACAGGTGGGAAAGGAAGGCTGGGAAGTCAAATCCAGTTACCCTTTCACAACCGTGTTCATTAAGTTTGGTGCTCCCTGTTCTCTGCACCTTTTCATTTTTTAATGGAATGGAAATATGTATATTAGAATTATTTACATCAGATATATGCTTTGACAAAAACTAATTTTAATAGTCATTTTCCGATAGCAGTTCTTAACATAGTTTTAAATAGACCGTATATAGATCTTTAACACAAAATTGCTGTAGAATTCCAAATGTGTGAATTCTGTTAGGGAAAAACAGAATCTAATGTAAATATAATGAACAATAGCTGAGATTTGTAAATCTAATTGTATACTGTTGCGTTGCAAAGGCAACCTGTCCAGGGTGTACCCCCGCCTCGCGCCTAAAATGAGACACCAGTAGACCCCCATGACCCCGAAATGGAACAAGCGGGAATGAATGAATGAATAAATGAATGTAATTTAAATTATAAGCTCATGATAACTCACTCTAGAATGTAGACAACATGTTTTTGTAGTTTTTGCAGGTTGAACATAGCTCCATCTTCACAGAGATCGCAGTTCAACAGATTTCTCTCTGTGAAGTGACGCCTCAGGGGCTGACGTGCTTGTATTGAGCAGATTGGGTGATTTTAGCCAATTGGTCATCTTCCTCTCGCGCTCTGTGCTGAGGAGATCCACTGAGGTGTAAAAAGTTGATTAGGTGTCTAAAGGTCATACAGCTGAAGCTGTCACCATCCCAGAGGACTGCACTTACAGACTTAATGAGCCAAATCCTGCTGTATATACGGTATTTAATGGGGCCCAGCACATTTGGTCATCGAGCCTGGAGACAACCCGCTGTAGCGACAAATGCACTAATTGACAAAAATCATAGTCAGAAAATTATTGACAGAAAACTGCTAGTAAAGCATTGATGAGGTGGATTCAAACATTTTGTGATTGTAATTTAACATATTAAAGCTAGTGCTATGAATCAGCGCCGGTGAAGGATGAATTTAATTGTTTTTAATGTTCAATTACTTCCTTGAGTTGGGATGAAATACGTGTCAGTGTTTTCCAAAGGTTCCATTTTGAATCTAGGTGGAATCTAGTTGAGGAAACTAAAAAATAAAGGCAACCTACTGCAGATATTTCTAAGTTTTGAAGAAAAAAAAATGTTACTTTGAGTTTGGAAAGTATTGAGCATGAAAAAATAAATATCTGAACAGATTAAAGTTTGTGATGAAAACACTAGGTATCTTTTTTTAAAAAACTTTAAAATTTGAGTTTAATAGAGCTGTGTATCATAAAAATTCTGGTGACAGGATGCGCATCATGGTACATGGATAACAATATGATAATTATGATTCATTACCATACTGTAAGCTGATTGATACATTGAGATATTTTATCATTTAGATATTTTTGTTCGTCAGAACATTCGTCATATACAAGCCTTGGAACAAAACACTTTTAATTTAACAGAACACAATGAGATCTACATTTCCACTAATGAGAACCTTTAACACTGACTGAACCCTGTTAACAACATCTTTTCTGCAGAAACCATAAATATCTAAATATGCTGGCTTAAACATTCAATGTACTTCATTTTCCACACATTAGCAACTTTGAACAAAACAATTACATCCTCTTAATGTTAATGAATATAAAATGTAAAATAAAAGATATAGTTAACTATTATAAACAAAATTCTCCAATTTTTAAAAGATACCTAACACTAACAAATTAAAACGAATGGTGCAAGAAAGTGATTGGGATTGAGGGGGAAACCGGAGTACACAGAGGTAACCCATGCAAGCACAAGGGAGAACATGCAAACTCCTTCCAGGAAGGTCATCAGCAAGCCTTGAACCGGCAACCTTCTAACTGGAAGGCTACAGTGCTACCCAATGAGCCACCATGCCACCCTACAATGACCAAAAGTGTATCACTTCAATTTGGCCTTTAAAAAGTAAAAACAAAAAGAGCTTAAAAAACAACATAGTTCACTAAAGCCACTAGAAAGATATTCATATTAGAACTAATCAAGTGCCTTATAAATACATTTTACTTGACTTGAATTGGGGTCATTTAGTTTTCATTTACTCTGATTACAATGTATTTATTTTTTATGTATTGTATTTTACTTATTGACAGTTGATTGGTACTCAATGTGGTATTTTGTTTGTGAATCCATCAAATTTATGTGCATATAGTTCATTTGGATTTAAATAAAACTCATTATTTTTGTATTTGCAATTGATGATAATTGCATTTTTTCCAATTGTAATGCATTTCTTTTTCCAAACAAAGGGTGTTTAACTGCATTTTGATTGTTAAAACGGACCTAGTTTTCAAAACACCACATTGATTTTGCCTGTGGGTTTGCTACTGGTACATTGAAAAAGCAAGTATTTCAAGTAAATGTCAAAAAATCAAAGAAAAAAAAAAAGAATCAAATATTTAGAAGAATCTGTCTTTTTGGTGGCACAAGGGGGAACCTCAAAAATTGGGCACACTGAATACTTGGGCTGGCCATGTGTCAATGAAGATGTGTCTTTGATCATTTTTCTCAGAATCACATTTTTTGTTTTTCAGTTTGCAAGTATTTCTTAAGAATGGCTGAACATCTGTCTTTTACGTGTTTGCATCAAGCAGATGATTTAAGTCTCTTCAAAGGGACCTGGAAGGAATAAACATATCTGGTCAGTTTTGGCCTTCCCTGGGGATAAAACCCACAATCTTGGCATTACGAGCACCGTGCACTGACAAATCTACAGGAATGGTTCATGCAAAAAACCTAGTAATACAGTGAAATGAAGTGCACCATACAATTCAGCCCAGGGCATCTTCAGAAACTGAATATTACTGTTCAAAAGTTTCTTATCACATGTTGTTTTACAAAGACAGCTATACATTTTCCTGATTCTTACCATTGTTTTGAAATAATGCCATAGTTAATCATGTTAAAAGGAAACAAGGTTTATTGATTGGTCTAGGGGGATGGAGTCAACTAGAGCACGCTTTTGTCATTCAGGCATGATTCTGTTTAATGAGCAGTTCAACACTTTATAGATTACTCAATAACTCAGACTAGTAAATAGTCACTTATTTAAAAAAGACAAGGTACACATCAAGTGGGAAATTTCCAAACTTCATATTTTTTGAGAAGGCATAATCTTCTTTTATGACATAACAAACAATGCAGTCAAGAAGAACATTTTAGCCACCCTTAAATCTTTTTTTCTGAAACAGAAAGAAATCTTGTTTCTTTTCATTGCAACAACAAAAAATTTGGTGAACACACCATATTTCCTTTAAGTCACAGTGTGCATTTCCACTTGTTTCGTGTTTTATTTGAAAAAGGAACATTTCAATTGAAGATTGTAGTGGACATGAACCTTTTCCTTGAGAGAGACAGACATTGTTCTAAGAACTACAGAGCATAGAAACCAAAATACAAAAGTTCACAGTGAGAGGAGCACAAACAGAGAAAAACGTTTTCATTCCCATAATTTTACCAAGACCACCCTCCTGTTCATTTACAGCTATTTTTTGTCATATAAAAATGACGCTGTACATCACAGTTGGTTCCTAAACACAACAAGATTATCACATCTTCATATCATTGAGCACAGGGGGATTGTGCTAGAAATCAAGGTCTCCACGAGACAAGATGCGAAGGTTGAAATTGAGAGGCATTCAAATATGAAAGCACACTTGTGAGCAGAAGTAAAAAATCACGGCGTTAGTCTACACCTGTGACGTGAATAAAGTAAACATATTGCTCAAAGATCATTTTCAGATTACATTTTTGTGAAAATAAATACCTCTTGCTCTTTTTTTTTGATGTGTAAAGGTCCATATGTACCGTAAAGACGTTATACAGACCATGTTCCCTAATTCCGTACACCAGGATCATCTTACTGGCTATATTAAATGGAGGGTTGTAATGGGCTGATAAATTTCTATGTTTTGCCATTAATTCCAATGTTTGACCCAATCTCTACATGTGGTAAGTCTGGTTCTGAACATATCCAACATATAAGTACTCAGCTACACTGCCACTTAGTGGTCATGTTTTAAAAATTAAACAATCTATTCGCTAAGTATTTATAAAATTTTGTGACAAAGTTATTTTTCTAATTTTGAATAGTTACTACTCTAAGTGTTACTTAATTTTCTGTTTAAATGGGGGCTTTAATTGGGGCTGAGTTGTCCACTGCAGCAGACTCAAGTGAGCACATGGCTATTTTTTGTCAGTTGCCATGTGCTCTATTTATTGTCTTGGCCCTCAATCAAAAACCCTTGAAGATTATCATGTGTTATCCTGATTGTATGTTTAAGTCCATGTCTGGGGGGAAATTGATTCCATGTGAGTGTAAATGATTTCCTAATCCAGATTGAATCTGTTCCATCTTTCATACACCCACAAAAGCTGTGAAAAACAAACAATTGACTCAAGAGCATTTTTAAACAGTAGTACCCAGCCTCCATTGCACAAAGTTGTTTGAGATTTACTCACAAAATGCCTAAATTCTCAAATCCATCAGCAAGTTAATTGTTTTTTAATTTATCTTCATTTTGTTACACATAAAAAAACAGATTTGTTAATCAATAAATTCATTGTCTTATATTAAAGAATATTTATCTAATATTAATATTAAGAAACAGTTGCCCTAGCCTGCATGCATTACACAAAGTTGTTGAAATTTTATACTGATATTTTGAACAAGTTCTTTGTTTTTTAACTCATCTTCAAATTTGTTTCAAATTTAATATTAGGGAATGTTTTCCAAGGCATTTTAGATATTTCTCACTAATAACTTAATTCTGCAAAACCTTTATTTAGTCTTTTTTTGAAACTTCCTAATATTGTTATTCTTGTAAATAGAATTAATTTAACAATTAAAGATTTTATTGATGTCAGATCCATAACTTGGTGATTTTATTAGTTTTGTGTAGTCTGTTTATATTGTGTAATTGTCGGTTTGTCAAGGTAAATGAAGGTTTTTGGTTGACATTTATTGTAGTTACTGTTAATATAATTCATCCAAAGTTTAAACTGGCAATATAATAGCTTCCGTCTTCATTCCTGTGATGTGCTTCTTTCAAAACTTTTGTCAGCATTTTAAAAATGTTACTGCTTGAAGTAATTGTCTTCAACAAATATGTTGAGCTCTAAATATACCTAAAAAGTTTCCTGAGGTTAACAACTGTATATGATTGGCACATTGGGCCTAAAATAGTGATTTGTTGCATGCAGTTGCCTTGGTGATGGAAGTTCTCTCTGTGCTCATATCTTGCTTTGCAAGCGTCTTTGTTTCATAATACAGAAAAGTTTAAAAGAAATTAATTATTTCTGTTGCAGCTGTAGACTTCCATTCTTGGAATTATCTTTAATATCCAACAGAAGCTGAAGTTGAAAGCAAGACCCACATTGCACTTTTTTGAATTAAGAAAGAGCTATGCTTTTCAAATGAGTTTATTTAGTTAGAAAACCAATGTGAGACAAATAAAGAGGTCAAAGAGAATAGCTTATAAAATGTGCTCTGGAAGAGTAAACATGTTTAGCTCGGCACACTGTTTGTTCCACCAGCATTTCCAGGTCAACTCCGTGCAAATGAAATCTTGCCCATCAAAAGTTTAGAACAGTCATGCTGTTTCTTTCAATTATACAGCATTAAAAACCATCAATATGCAAATTATATCATATCTATATCAAAGTTTTCCGTCTAGTTGAAACAATTATCCTTTGAAAGGACTTTTGTCCAACAACTCCTTGTTTTCAAAGGGTTATAATATGTTTGTCATGTCTTATTATGATTTTACTCTCGTTTTTTTTCACTCTAGGAAGAAGAGATGTATTAAATCACCTAGAAGCTGCACAGACTCCCTTTGATGGACAGGAAACAGACCCGGTTCCTCTTTCAGACATTGGGTTCACTAGGAACCAATACACTGGAAAATACAGGTAAGAACATTTATGCCACTACATTAATTAATGCAATGATGTTAAAATAAGTTGAACAGCATTTTTTGAGAATCTTCTATTAATATTCATTAATGTAGAGTGAAACAACATATATGCATTCATGAGAAAAGGAAGAAATTATAAGGAGAGGGCACTATTGCGATGGCTGGTACATGACGGATGGCTTCCTGAGTGGAGTTTGGGTTTTCATGTTGTTAATGCCAAAGTCTGACCCTGTCATCTAAATGTGTCCCAGAAATCAAGACTCGTCAGACCAGGCAACGAGCAGCTGTACCTAATAATGTGGCCACTGAGTGATGGTCTGGATTTTAAAAAGATGAAACATACTGGGGTTCATTTGAAACATGATTTACTCACTATTAAATGCTTATGTTTCACTTCTAAAATCATAACATGTTGAAATGCACGTTTTTAGACATTTTTAATTTAAGAGTACCAAAAAAAAAGTAAATTGACTCCGGGGCTCTTAAAAGCACTGCTGTACTATTAAAACACTTTTCAACTGCATCAGTTGCTCATCTCATTTGTAGCCAGTTACCTTTCTGTAGTTAGCATGTTTTGTCTGGCAGTGTCTCTTGATATTAAATTTCTTTTCAAATTAGACACAAGTTTGCAGCTTATTTCGATGAAAATTCTCAATTTATCACTTGTCCTGCAAACAATGGTCCTTAGAAGATGTCATTTTATAAATTTACAAGAAAGGTCAAGTGTCAATGGCAACACTGGAGCTAATAGTGTGACCAGACATCTTCATCTGCTGCCATCTTCTGGTGAAATATAAAACAGCTTTTTGTCTGTGCAGTATTTCATACTGTGATCAACAGTACCGGTAGGTAACATGTTATTTGTCTGTGAAAAGTTGGGTCATATCTGGCATAATGTGGCAAAGTGATGGACCTTGTGACCTTGGATGGAATATGTAAAGAGAAGGGAACGATGATTCCACTCTTTTGCTGCCCTGAGCTTAGAGCTGCTGCATGCAGCTGATCATTCACTGGTTCTCGGGGCAGGTTTCTGGCATGTACTGTGACTCATTACTTGTCAGCTGGAGTACAGGATTTAGTTTATCACAACCAGACAACTCTTAGTTTCAGCTTTGGGAATTGTCCACATAGCAATTTCTGTCTGGAAATAACTTTGGCTGTACTACTTCTACTACTTTGACTTTACCAAATCTGGACTGAAGAAAATGGCCATGACTGACCCAAGTTGCAGAAAAATTAATAACCTATGCGATACTACGTATGATGTCTGCCACATTATAAATTATACAACATCTGCCAGACTTGGAAGCCACACACCAGTGCCAGATGTGCTAGGCAAATGCCAAATGTGGCCCAACATTTTTTGCTGACTGGGTGGACTCTAGAGCTCAGCTGGCTTCACTGCCCTGACAGAAGGCAGAATGTTAAGTGGCATGATCAACACCCCAAGTTTCTTTTACTCTGATTAAAATCTGGTGGAGCTAAATTTATTGAAATGCTCACAAAGAGTCATTTCCAAGAAGTGTAAATCTAATCTATCTCTTGTACATTACCTTGAATATGTTCCTTAACATCTGTATGAACCGCTTTCATTTCATCTTCTGTCCCCTGCTGATCAATCAGAGCAAATAAATCATTTGAATTCTTATAAAAAAAACTAATTCTAAAAGCTTCTTTAGCTCTGATTGATCAGCAGAGGACGTCTGTGTGAACTTCTTGGATAAGTTGGGGTGAGCAATGGTGTGGAAAATGTATGGGAAGAATTAAAAGTCCATTCAGAGTGCTGAATTAATTCTTTCCGAATTGTAGCCCATCACTGAATACAAATGAGATTATTTATTTATATGAAACCTGTTCTAATCTACTTTTGGATTTGCACCAAGTGCTCGATTGTATGGATGATTGCAAATATATTTAAATATATAAAATACAAATATCAAACTTTTTTGATTGCATGTTCAAGTTCCTAAAACACAGACAAAAATGTACATGAAAAAAGTAACATTTTGATGTTTAAAATAATGAGACCAGAATACTTACATCCAATTAGGAATGTCTCAGCCTTAGACCCACAAACATGCTTACAGTTCATGGTAAATGGGAACGTCCTCATAAATATTAATTCTCAAAATAATTCTCAATGCTCAAAATTGTTGCATTGTTGGATTTAAATTTTTTTTGCCTGAAATTGAAATTTACAAAATACAATAAATTAAATATTCAGCTTTTTTTCAAGATTTTAAAATAATGAAGCAAAGAGAAGAAAGGGGAAATAAATGGCTATCTGCCAGATTCAAAATCATAATTTTAGTGGCCAAAAATTTCTAACAATCCATCACAAAAAATAATCATTCATTCATTCATTTTCCAACCCCACCTTTTGGGATCACAGGGTTCTGCCGGTGTCTTTCTCCAGCTCACATTGTGCGAAAGGCGGGGGTATATCCTGGAAAGGTCACCTGTCCATTGCAGAAAATAATCAGTAGTAAACTTAAAAACAATGTTTTCATCATGGGATATCAACACTAATCACCTAATCAGTTTTTAACACATGTGATCAAATATTTAAAATATGTTTCAAATTAGAATTAATATCTTATACATTAGCTGTTTGAACAATATTCACAAATTTGTTTACATTTTATCAAATGTTACATTTATGCTTGTTTTTCTTTGCATAGGATTGAAAGATGTGAAGAAATGCCAACGACCTTATGTGGCCACAAACCCTTTTGGTGTGGCAGATGCCTTATTCACATTCTTCAGAGCTGCTGCAGTGAGTACGAAACTAGTGGCCTTACCACAGCCAGTTTCGGCAGAAACGCCTTCAGAGGACAAGCCAACCGATGACTTCAAATATTTCCCCCACATCCCGTGTTCTCACAAATCTGAGCCTTGGAAGATTGTAATCATTTCTCTATCATGGAACCAGTGAATATTTCTGATCCTACACGGGACATCAGTAGGGGTTAGGATGCTCCATTGAGAAAAGGATATGTTCAGTTCAGAGTCCAGTATTAACCTCAAAATGGCAGACTTGAACCAAGACTACAATACCTGCCCTATCTCTGATTTAAACATGCAATGCATGAGCACAAGTGAAACAGCAGGTTATGGAGAACATTTCCTCTCCGATCAGCTTTTGACCTTTCCTGTCTCCAAAACCCAGCCAGTGGAGAAGAGGGATTCGGAAAAAGCAGACTTTTTAGATTCAACCACCAAAAACCTTTATGAGAGTTTGTTATTGGACAAGACCAACGGTGAGGATGGCTTGCTCAACACTCCAAATCAAGACTGGGGCTACTTTGAGTCCTTCATTAGTGAGAGTAAGATAGAACTGTTGGATCTCTGTTCCAAAAATGAGCTATCTGTAAATCTCTTCTCTGAGGAGGATGTGGACAATTACATGTTTGACGATGATGATGATTCAACTCTGAGTAGTGATGTGTGCTCATTAAAAATCCGTTATGAGTCCTTTCAGGACAATGTTAGAGAAAAAACCAATGTGCTGCAAGAAGAAACTCAATTCAACTTTTTCCCAAGTGTCTTGGTTAACTGCACAAAGAAAGATAATAGTGTTGCGAAACAAGCCATGGGTGAGCTACCACTTAAATCAGATGAACTTGGATTTCAACTTGATAATAAAGAGGGAAGAAATGACTGCTCAATCGAGCAGACACCCAGCTACAGCCCCAAAATGAGCTACTTCATGGATACAAGCAACTCTGCTGAAGACTCGGGGGAGTATAGTGATGAAAGCTCCTCCACCATTTCTTCTTTTGACACCTTCAGAGAAAACCAGCCTAAAAATTACACACAGAAGATGGCCAGCTGCTCCAACCATCTGAACTATGGATTGCGAGCCAAGCGAAAATTCAGATACAACGATGATTACTTGTATTATGTTGAGTCCACTGATGGGGAAAGAAATGCCGAAAAACAAGCGAAAGCCCCAATAGGTCCAAAGCAAGAAGATCTTGAGTGGCGTCCTAAAAAGAGACAAAAAGGTTCTCGCAAGGATCCACCTGTAATAATCAAATACATAATTGTTAACAGGTTCAAAGGAGAGAAATACATGTCTGTAAAACTGGGCAGAACCAATTCACCTGAGACCACCGTGAGCTTAAATGAGTGTACAATCAGCAAATATGAGAAGCTTGCACCTCTAAAAGATTATTGGCAGGAGAAACAGAGACGAAGAGAAGAAAAGCTTAATTTGGCAGCAGGAGATAAACCCAATTCTCACCATCATGCTTTTAGTTCCAGTGCCCCCAAAAGGAAACACAAGCTGGCTCCCAGGCTTAGACTTCAGAGAATTCAAACTGTGGAGCAGTCACCCAACATAGAGGGCCCAGTTGCCTCTGATCCCAGACTGGAGGTTTCTTCTACAAATGAGGCTGCATCCATGGGAATGCCATTAACAATTGTCACCAGCTGTGCCAACACATTAGACTCAAATGACATGGTACCCATTGCCACTCGGAAGAGCAGATCACAAGAGAGGGCGGAAATGAATACAGGATCTAAAGTGTTCAGATTAAGAAAATTTAGAAGTGAAGCCAGCATTAGAAGCAAGAAATTAGGAGTGGTTCTGGAGAACAGTGAACACATGACAGACTTGACAGAGGTTTGTTTACCGGGAAAAAATATGGATGCAGTAGGAGCTGAAGACAAAAACATTACCGCAGCTTCACACAGTCCCCATTTGTATGAGAGTTTAAAAGCTAATACCACAGAAAAATTAGCTTTTGTCTCTCCCACCTGCTCCCCCAACAATGAGCAGTCATGCGAGAATGTGACAGGGGTTTCAGTTATCCCCGGAGGATACCTGCAAACATTGCTAGAGTCCTCAGATTCATCAGGTAGCAATAGTATCTCATTTTTCTCTCATCAAAATCAAGATTCATTGGAACTCTCCTTGGAAAAGCAGCAATTCACCTCAATTCAACTTGCTCAAAGCTGTGTCCTCTCTCCGCCATCAGAATCCGAACTCCAGCATTCTCCACAGAGTTGTCTGATATCTACCCACATGTGGCACCCCCAGTTTAATCAAAACCAGCCATTTGTGGCTACAGAAATTACAGAATCTGCAATCCCGGCGATCTTCCGTGGAAAGTCAGGTATGCCTACGCCTGAAAGACTGGTTCTGTCAGGATACAGTCACCGGAGCCTAAATAACAATAGGATACTTTATGAAAAGAATTACATGCCTGGGCAGCCTCTGCCTCCTGATGCTGAATTTCAGGCATGTCAGGGGCACCCGCAGTTTCAAAGGGCCACACTTCACAACAACAATGGTCGGCTCATCAATTTCAACTCAGTAGGCTCACTGTCAGCTGCTTCTAGCAATTACAGCTCTCTGAGCCATGCGTCTTTTGAGAAAGAAACGGAGGGTGATGTGAATGAGGAATTTCTTGCTCACTACAGTCCCAAACTTGTTATCCAGCAAAGTATTGATTCAATCACCCCTCTTAGAGAGTCAACAGACTTGCTAGATATCTCCAACTTCACTCCAGACAAATTCAGGCACACACCATTGGCAGAACTCTCTCCTCCAGAGACACCTAATTTATCTCCTCAGGTTATGGGTCGTGAGATGAAGGTGGCCGAGAAGGGCACTGACATCCAAGATGGGGTTAAACTATCGGGCAGTGAAGAATTGAATTGGAACTCTAAAATGGTAAAGCAACAAGATCTAACTAGATATTCAGTAGATGGTAACACATATCAACTGAATGGTTTTAATGGTGATAACTTAGAGACAAATGGGGGAAATGCTTCGAATGATGTAAGTGATATGATGAGTGAAATTAAAGGCACCAAGGTAAAACGGAGAAAAACTGCAGGGCAGGGTAGTAAAAGAAGCAAAGCTCCAAAAGTCCCAAAGGCAGACAAGGCAAAAAATCCACGTCAAGCTTCACGAACTTCTAAAAAACTCAAGGGTTTATCTGATGAGAAAGGCGATAACTGCCAGAATCAGGGTATTACTCATCCACTGAAGGACAGCGGCTCAGAGGTATGGACCGGAATAGGTTGTTCGGAGATCAAAAGTCAAATACCTGGTGAACAACAAGAGTTCGAAGAGCCATCCAACATCTTGTCCAATATCGTCTCAGGCATGGCTGAAGTGCAGAGATTCATGATGTCTTCTGTTGAGCCGTTATGGGGCCCTGCAACAAATATGTCTCTGCCATCAGAGGCTAATAGCCTGAAGTTAAAGACTCTCAAAATCTTAGCCGGAACTTCATCTGAGCTGAAGAAGAAAGTAACTTTGGCAACAGGGGCCTCAAAAGGCAGAAAAGCTGGGACAAAAGTTGGTAAAAACCAGGCAAAGCTCAATGCTTCTCTTCCCTTTTTCCCTCAACTGGCTTTGGGCTGCAACATGTTTGAGAATGCTAACCTTGGAGTTCCTGGGCCTGCTCATAAAAAGATGTACCGCCACAAAACCAGTGCAAAGTTCCCTCGGATTGAAAATCTAAAGGGCATACCATCTGAACGTGATACAAATACAGACATATCATTAATGGCTTCTCTTGACAAACTGAGGTAATATTTTCTATCTAGCTGCTGATGCACGTTCCTCACTTTCCTAATTCCTCTTCATTTCTGAACATACCTACACTGACTCACGACCCGAGCATGGAATTATGTTATGCTTTAGCACCCCCACCTTCTTTTTGCTCCGAAGAGGATATTGATATTTTGCATGAAAAACTTATTGTACTTGCAAACTACCTATTGATTGTGCAAGGCATGATTGATATTTAAAATTACCATGGCTGCATTTTTCTTCTGCATTCTTTTGTTTTTCATTTTTTTGGTCTCCTCGCTGTTGCTAATTAGTTTTTGTCTGAAGAAAATGGAAAATCCAATAAGTGAAAATTGTCTTGTACTTCAATGAATCTGTCTGCCCTTAAAACATTATATTTCTCTCTTCAAAAATGTAGTTTTTAAAACAATGTTCTTTTGAAACAAGCAACAAGCTCCCCAATGGAACCATCACTAAGCCCCACCCAACTGTTGCCAGCTTGGACAGTCTTTGATGACTGCATTAAGGAACCACTTTTCATCACGAGTAAAGAAATGATTGATTTATATTCATAAAGAGCATAGCGTAGAATGAAATTAGGCTGTCGGGTTTGCAGAAGCAGAATCATAGGTAAGATTCAGGTTACTATATGTTAATAATCTAACAATGTAACTTTACAAACTGTTAAGCTTTATCTTGGGACACTAACACAAATGCTAGAAATGGTAATACTAGTTTTAGTGACAAATCAGAGCGAAGTTAAATGAATAATTTCTGGATATCTAGAATAGCTAGGAAAAAGTACCTCATAGTAAAAGTAAAATGTAAATCGGCCATGAATGCAATGGAAATGAGAATGCTACAATGACTTCTTTGTATTGCTTTCGTTCTAATCCAAACTTTCAGTGGTGTTTTAACAGACTTTGAGAGTACTTAACCTAATGAAGTAAAAGCTGATAACAATAGGCACATAAACAATAGGCAATAAAAAAACAGAAATGTTAAGTTAGTCATCTGAGCAAAAACCAAATGATTGTCATCCCAAAGCACATTTTTACCTATCGTCACGACTCATACACTCACGAAAATGTGTCTATTTTGTATGCTTTCATTGAATGATGCCTTGACAACTATGTAGCTGCTAAAATCTACTGCCTCAATGGCTGACATAATTCAAGTCACATATTATTAATTCTCTTTTGTTCTTAATAAATCAAACTATTTTTGTTTGCACTGTTCTTTGGACACAGTATCTTAACTTCTACAATACAAATTTTGATATCCTTGATATCCTAAATTCCGAGACCCCTGTCAGAATTTTGCACATTATCAGGAGCACATGATGGTAAACCTACTTTACCATAAAAAGCTCAACTGTGATTGGTTGAACTCTTTAGTGTGGGCGGGGCTTAGCGATAGGTGAATTGATTATGAAAACTGTGACATCCTCTATCTTTTATTACCTGACCATTAACATAACATTAAATTGCCCAGACTTACACAGTCTATGATAACAGCCATATTGTACATGCATAATCATGTAAAGCAAAATTGGGGTGACTATGAAAACATATCAAATTGATCTTGTTTTTGATATTTAAGTTGGAGTGTACTTATGGTTTTCTCTTATCTACTATCCTTTTTACAGGATTTGAGCTGGATATTGTCCTAGACGGACATTTGTATACCATCCCATCTCTGTTTTGTTTTTATATTTTCTCTTAAATGATCCTATACTGAAATAGTTAAATCACTGAAATGTCAGTGCAAGTCACATATCATCAGGGTAAAGGTTTTTTTTTCTGAATGATCATTCAGAAAGCAAAACACCATTTCCATCCAGGTGCCAAATGTTAAGTCTTTGTGGAAAATTATAGTCTGTATCAATGCTGGCAGCTCCTACTGTTTGCTCCTGATAAAAGCTTGCTGTTCTCTTTTTAAGTTTAAGTGTACACCCCATCACTTGAAGAGCATCTGCCGCTGAGAGTGGCACAACCACTAGAACAAACAATTTATCACATTTTAGTCACCTTACTTATCAAATTCAATATGTCTCACCATTAAGTGGACTAAAAAGGAAGTGACGTGAAAAATGAAATGAGAAAAGTGAAGATAAAATCTTCTTTGTGACAGGGACTTGGAGCATGATGTGGTTGAACAGCTTTTAATTTTTTTGAAACTTCAAAGAGAGATATTGTTTTTTTTATCCAGTTTTGTTTTTCTTTTTTTTTTTGCAGTATTTGCAATTGCTGTACTTGATTCCATGTCTTGATTTAATCATTATGCCATTTCTCAAATAATGTGTCACTTCGATTTGTTTTGTTTTTTTCATTTTATTTTTAGTCCTTGTACTGTATCTCCAAATCTACCAATTAAAGGCACAATATTATTTGGCATTTATGACATATAGATCAGTAGACAACATCATTGATTTAAAAGAGAAGCTCCACGAGGATACCTCAGGTAAAGTATTGCCTTACAAATAGCTTTTAAAGATTTCCCTTCTGTCTCCACTGGCCATATTTAGCACCAAGATAACGCTGAAGAAGAAACCATTTATGGGCCACGTGCTCATCAAGCCTGCCTTCTCTGATTTCTGCTTGCTATCAATGCCAACTGAATGTACTTCACATCTTTTAGAGTGTGCCATAGTTTAGCTGACTCCTACTGGTGCTATAAAGGAACTTCTATTCTCACAGAATTTAAAGGGAACGTTTACCCTGCCGTCATCATTTACTCATCCTCCATTGGTTCCAAACCATTGGGTTTTTTCTTCAATTAGTAGATCATCCATAGCATTGAAGCAAATGGGTACAACTTTCCAAAATTCTTCTTGTTATTAAATTAGCAGGAATAAACAGACCCTGATAAAGGTTTGGAAATAATTGAGCAAGTATCAAATGCTTTGGGGTGAAAATACCAATTGATCAATTGAAAAAAATGTCTCCTTGTTTCATGAATGTAAACTAGAATTATGTTTGATGTTTTTACCGAACCATTCTATGGTATTTATTGGACATGCTTTTGCCTTTGTGTTAAAGATGATATCGAGCTTTATAAATATTGCCCACAGTTGATATCAGAGGGATTCTTTGCTCTAGACATCACAAAAATGTATATTTTTAATCTGTGCCAATTTGTAAGATATTTTGTAAGTGTATATTTTTCTTAGAAAGTGCTGTGAAGTATTAGTATGTATGTGTGAGAGTAACCTTTCTGTGCCTCTGTAGGCAGTGAAAAGGATGTATAATGACAAGCTTTTGGTTTAAATGAAACAAAAGGGAAAACAAAAGTTGCAAGTTTTGTAAGAGGAACTTTATCTTTATTGTGAGAGTGCTGTATTATTGTGGAGAACACATATTAGGCAAAAAAAGTACAGACAAAAATTGTGAACTTTTTGCTGTTTTATAGAATTTCATGTAAATTATTCTTGTATTATTTTATGTTGTATCTGTTGCAAAGGTTTCAAATATTTGTGATCAAGCCTGTATGGTGAAATGTACTATTGGTAACTTGCTGAGTTTTGTAATGTTTATGGAGTACATATACAAATTAAAAGGAGATTTTGAATGCAGTCTTAGGAATTTTGTCCCAATTTCTTCTGTCTTTCAATCATACTCATTGCACACATTTTTCCTTTTAGCCTTAGATGGAGGTATGTGTTTGCAGTTAAAATAAAATTAAGTTATTTCACGTTTAAATACAACAAGGGATAACCAATAAAAGGATTAAAGTATTTTGTGTGTCATCAGTGGTTTTTTTTTTCATCAGTGAGGAACCGTCCAGGGGTTTGTTCCACACCAGAAAAGATAAGTATCTAAAGGACCTTCCATCTTTTGCCATTTTGTAAAGACCAAGCCACTCCAGCCACCGAGAAGGGTTTAACATCCTTGTATAGAACTACATCATATTTGCTAAGGTTACAATTGAACCGTGTGTCATGTATAACCTTGGGTAATCTTTGTTGGTATAAGAGCACTACACCACCATGCTGACTATAAATTAGTGAAGATGGACAAGTCAGTTACCAATTAACCTATATTTAAATTAAAACTTCTCATTAACCTTTATATAAATATAGAAACACTTGACGTATCTGTATCTGACGTATCTGTTAGATGTTTCCTTCGATATTGAGTTGCTATTTAAATGCTTTATGGGGTTCAAAACAATAGTAGGATACACGTTAAGTTAACGGTATACCATGCAGCCATTTGGTAACTTTAAAATGATTGTTTCTGAATGATATACGTATGAACATAATTTTAATAAGAATCTAAAGAGAAAATCGTTCATAATTTTGACATACATCTGACTTGACAACGGCACTTGGTACTTCCGGTGCTTTTTTTTTTAGATTTTCATAATAAGATATACGCTCCTGACAAACCAAATCATTTATTGTGTTTTGAAAAAAAAATAGTTTTCGACTCGTGCAGATTTTAAATAATATATTACTTTAGTTTGAGTTAGCGTCCCGCCATAACATCATTCTGGCGCATTCGTGGTTGTTAAAAAAACAGGACTTTTAGGTTTTAACTAGTTTTCGAACACCGGAAGTAGATTTGATGCCGAAGAGACGCTTTGAAAATGAACTCCTGAATAGCTGTCAAGATTACCGCGAACGTTAACAAATATTGAAGTTGAACAACCTCAATTTTCGATTGGTTTTAAGGTATCCTTTAACGTTTTCTTCATTCTGCGAGTCAGTTGTTGTGGTCCTTGAAATTAGACTGAATCCGCTGTTTTTAGACTCGTAGCCGTGCTAACGTTAGCATCGTTTTAGCTTAGCCCGATGTAGAATGTTGTTTTCCTTTGGTAATGCGAAAGAACGTAAGCCCAGTTTGAGCCCATGCTAAAGCTAGCATTAGCCTTCAATAACTTCGTCACATTTTTCGAAATACATTCATGATTGAATATCAGTGTCGTTTGGTAGACACACAATAATAAACAAGCACGAGTGATTAGTTTAATGCGTTTCGTGATAATCGTCACAAATTTAAGGTTGTGTTCTTGGGCTGTGAGGTAGCCTTAACCATCTTTAGCTTGTCTGATGCCATTTTGTTTTCACTGTTTCTGAACGCAATCTTTGCTGTAAAGCTGTTCCGAGCGACAATAAATCGGCAACTACAATATGGCCTTATGTTATACTCGAGTCGAGGCTTTAAGAAAATATTTGTATCTTCTGATGTTATTGTATGAAGAAGTTTAAGTTGCTACTAATAACATCTTAACAGCATATCTGTCTTTTAGATAGATTGGCACCTTGTGACGTCTAAATGTTCCTTCTATAATGTTTTATTTCTTCTTTGTGTGTGGAAAGGTTAAATTTCTGTATTGTAGTAATGGAGGGTCAAGATAATGCAGATCAAGGAAGCAGTGATCAGTCTGAAATACAACGCAGGAGACAGCTGGACCGACTGGACAGAGAAGAGGCTTTCTATCAGTTTGTCAATAATCTGAGTGAAGAGGACTACCGGCTCATGAGAGACAACAATCTGCTCGGCACCCCTGGTAATGTTTGAAAATACATGCTAAAGTCATTAATAATAAAAACCACTTGCCTACCTCATATGATTAAAGCTCATATTTCCTTGTGGTCAACTGGTAAACTAACAAACAATTGCCATCACTAATCAGGGGAAAACAAGCACTTTGTCATGGACTTTGTCTGCACTAAATCAGAATTAGAAATGCTTTATTAATCCCACAGGGAAATTGCTTTTGTGTTATTTCAGATTCCATTACATTTTATTCTCATTTGGTGACTAGCTGTCTTGTTTGCCACTCTGTATTTTTTAATTCACCCAAGTCTTAGCTACATTTTCCCCTAAAAGACCTTAATGTCACGTTTGGGCTGATTTTTTCTGTGTACATCAGATCCCCACCCTTATCTCTGCCATCAGTCACAATCAGCCTGTTTCATACTTAGGTGAAATTACAGCAGATGAACTGTTGAGCCGACTTCGGCAGGCCAAGGATGGCCCTGAGTCACCCAATAATGGCTCCACTCAAGAGAGAGGGGACGGACCAGGTAAAACTGCTGTTATTTTTATTTTGTGTACCATCAGCTTGACTTACCATGTTGTATTCAATATGTATATATGACCTCTTGGAAACTAAAATATGACACTTTTTGTTATTCCCAGCTACAGAAGTTGAGGGGACAGAGGAGAACCCAAGTGGAGAGACACTTCTTGACTGGCTCAACACAGTGCGACAGACGGGCAATACAACAAGGAGTGGTTACCGTGGAAACCAGTCATGGCGGGCTGTGAGCCAAACCAATCCCAACAGTGGAGATTTTCGTTTCAGCTTGGAAATCAATGTCAATCGCAACATAGCAGAGCAGCAAACGCAAACAGAAAGGGTTGAAGGCAACCAGGAAAGACCAGAAGACCCAGCTACTGAGCCGGAGAGTGTAATGGAGACTGCAGAGGTGGTTGAAGAACCAGTGGTGGATGAGGTGGCTGTTATTGTTGAGCCAGAGTTAGCCGCTAGCACATTGTCACCAAACACGGAAGAAATTACACCTGTTAATACACCAGATCCACCAAGTTCACCACCCTCTACTTTGCCTTCAGAAGAGCAACCCCGTAGAGGTCAAATAAGGGCTCGTAGTAGAAGCCCAGAACAGCGACGAACAAGGGCTCGCACAGCAAGGGGTCGTTCTCCACTCAACCTTGACAGACTGGATGGACTTCCTTCTACCCAGCATGGTATAGCTTCTCATAATCCTGAGATTGTTTCCGAACTGGAGGTAGAGGGAAGCTCAAGGACTAGGCAGTTGTTTTTGTCAAGGCAAAGCATGGCTGAAACAGAAACTCCCAATTTAGAAGAGGCACCTGAGGTACCTGAAGCACCACAAGAGAGAGATACATCGACAGGGGATGCAGGAGCCTCGGGACGTCGTCCTCCAACCATAATGCTGGATTTGCAGGTGCGTAGGGTTCGTCCTGGGGAGTACCGCCAAAGAGACAGCATTGCTAATCGTACCAGGTCTCGTTCTCAGACTGCAAACAACACGTTACTATATGAGACTGAGCGTGGGGGTTTCCGACGGACTTTTTCCCGTTCTGAGCGGGCTGGGGTGAGGACATATGTCAGCACAATCCGCATTCCTATTCGTAGGATTTCAGATGCAGGACTTGGCGAAGCCACTTCTTTAGCTCTGCAGTCTATGATTCGTCAAATCATGACCGGCTTTGGTGAACTTAGCTACTTTATGGATTCTGATGGTCCTGACTCAAATCGTGAAGACAACCCACCAGCAGACCTCACTGATGCACTGGGTAACCCTGATGATTCAACGGACCCCACTGCGAGTGAAGTTGAGTCTTACCTTGCAGGGAATGGAGGCTCGAACCAGGATGTCGTAGAGCCTAGGACTGAGGAAAGGGAAGGTGAAGGTGGAATTCCTGGTGCTGCTAGTCCTCAGGAGAATCGAGGTAGACAACGAGCTCCTGTCAGTCTTGATGAAACTGGTTCTCTACCATTTCTGCGACTTGCACACTTCTTCTTACTGAATGAAGAAGATGACGACCAGCCCAGAGGACTCACCAAAGAGCAGATTGACAACCTATCTATGCGAAACTTTGGCGAGAATGATGCACTCAAAACTTGCAGTGTCTGTATAACGGAGTATGCTGAAGGAAACAAATTGCGAAAGCTGCCTTGCTCTCATGAATACCATGTGCATTGTATCGACCGCTGGCTCTCAGAGAACTCAACTTGCCCTATTTGCCGCAGAGCGGTGCTTGTTTCTACCAACCGTGAAAGTGTTGTCTAGCTGGACCAGTTTTGTGGCACTCCAACATGTTTCAAGTCTCATTTATGCCATTCACTTTACATATACAAAGTCACAAGAGGACTTGAAACGAGAAATATTTTCTAACATCGTTTATGAAGCCAACAAGTTTTTGTGGATTAGCTGTTGCTAAGATCCTTTTCCCCTCCAGTCTAACAGTATGGTTGCAAAATACAACTGCTGAAGTGTGTACTCCAGCCTTGAGTATTTGCATGTTTTATACATCAGATGTTTGACAAAGCTGTTGGGTATAGGGCAAGGTATAGGTGTCAGGCTAAAACACTGTGCTCTGTATACATTTATTTTGGTTTTAACCATTGTTTGTGCTAAACTACTTTTCTCATTTATTAAATGCAGATGAACAGTTCAACGTTTAATGCAATAGTTTTAAATGATTCTGTCATCCTGTATGTAATAAATTTAGATTTGGCAGTTTGATGATTTCTGGACACTCTGGTTTGAAATGTGTTGTTTTTAACAAACTGAAAAAATATGCTGTAAATATGCTACTTGGACACATCAGGTTGTATTTTTGTCTGTCTTCCCAAATGACGATGAAGCATCACTTGGCTGATTCAAAAGCATATTTCATATATCTACAGTAATAAACTTGGCTGTGTATAGGTAATGTTGTGCAATGATGAGGAAAATGTAAAGGATGTCTTGGCAAATTTGACTTGTAGTCTGTAAATATTAACATTTAAAGTGAAGACTTAAATGGAAGTTACTTTCTTACAGTACTGTACATTGAAAGATAGCACCATATATCTACAATTTATCATTAGCTCTGTGGAGGAATTTATTTTTCTTGTGTATTGGTTGGTTCAAATGGGTGCTGAAGAAATTAAGCTACATTTGAGTAAAAGTGCAGTGTTTTTTTTCTAAATGATAGAACTAATAGCTTTTCACTGTTTAAAAATCCACTAATATGTGCAACAGCAACATTTCCTGAAACATAAACCAGGTACTGGTAAACCACATGTTCTTACTCCTCAGATCAAAGATCTTGTTTTCTAAAAGTTCCTCAATAGAAAGTTTGTCTACATATTATTTATAGGCTGTATCTTTGAGTCATCTTTTAACTAGGTTCCGATTTGCTGTGTTGAAAATGAATATAAATTACTTCATCTTGTCGGTGGCATCACCCATGCTGCTTCTGAATAAAATGTTAAATTGTTCATAAGGATCCACAACAACCCATATAGATTAGTGAAACGTGCTTCCGTTGAACATCGAGAGTATGCAATGGAAAACTAATACTGATTCTGCACATTCTTTAATAAATGATTATGAACTTCTTGAAATGTTCAGTATTGTTATGGGTGACCATTCACATCAGCAGCGCACAACTGTGCAGATGTTTCAAACATCTATCAAGCGGCTACAACAGAGTGACCCTTTTCTTCTGGCTTCATCTAGCTGTAATAAATTACAATAAAATTGTGGAAATTAAGAAGACCTAAGCTTATGTTTGGTTATTAAAAGTAATCATTCCAGTACAGTTTAAAATTCCTGAAGGTTTTAAGACTTGAAGTCTTGGTCAAATATTTTAGCATGCATCTAAGGTGGTTTTGTACTCCGTTCTTTCATCCTGTTTTAAATGGTCAGTGTGTAGTTTTGTGAAACATTAACTTTTGAAGCATAAAAAATAATATATTATTCAAAAGTTAAATAAATTTCTATGTGACACATTTAATTTATAAATGGTCACAATTTTGGTAAATAATTTGTGATTTTTCTTTATTTACAATTAATTTACTTTAACACAAACGTGATTGGTTTATTACACATTTGAGTGTTTTACTCCTGTTATGGCCAGTTCTACGCAAGATTCTTCCAACAAAATATTTAAACATTGGCTACAGCTGGTCATTGCCATTTTTTATTTTATTTAATTTTTTTTTGTTATTTAAAGATCACAGAATGTGCTTCGATTCTATGCAAATGCATTACTCAGATATTCAATTCACCAACATATGTTATATCTCAGCTACAACGTACAATTAATAAAAGACAGTCACAATATTTAATTAACGTATTAAATAAAACAGAAGTCCAATAAGATTCAAATGATCAAAAAATCCCACATGACAAAGTAAAATTCCATTTAAATCAATTAGAATGTCCAATAGCATTTTAATGATGAAATACAACCCTATAGGACGAAGTAAAATTCCAGTAAAATCCATTAGAATGTCCAATAGAATTCTAAGAATGCAAAAGGATCCTAAAGAAATTTCAATAGGATTTTTTTTGACAAGGGTAAGGTAATTTTTTGACAAGTTTTGAATGCTAAAAACAATTGTAATTGCAATGTGTAGTTTTGTGGAACATTATCTCTTAAAGCGTATAAAAAATAAGAATTATCTGTTCAAAAACTCTATATAGTTTTATATGTCGCATTTCATTTGAAAATTCTGTAAATTTAGATTATTAAATTTACGTTTTACACAAACGTCCGTGATTGGTTTATTCTGGCCAGCGCTGAATAAAGTAACAAAAGTCACGATAAAACGTGCTGCTCGTTTTACAGTTGAACACTTCTCGATACTAATCTAAAAATCTACAAAAACTCGTATTCTCTCGTACTTTGTAAATACTTGCGTTGTCTCTTGGACTTCTTTAGCTAACTACATCATAGCATTTCGTAGTTTGTTATTTGTAATGTCTGTGCTATAGGGTGATTACGGTATGGATATCCGGTTAGTTTACCTTCATTGATTCTGTCTGTTCTTTAGGACAGGTTTTCATCGCGACCAACATTACACAATTTTTAGTTGTTAAAATGGCTCTGCGGGTTTGCTGCTATTATCTGCGCATCACTAACGGCAAGGTAAAAAAAAACTTTTGTTTGTAATCAGTTTGTAAAAAATGGAGCTAACGTTACTTTCTATTTAATATGTGTATGAAATGTCAGCGATTCACCCACAAATACACGGTTAGATATGGACAGGTCATGTTGATAATGTATTCATTTCATTCACCCGGAAAAAAAGCCCAATGAAAACATTGGAGCACACACAATAGTCGAGAGGCAGACGGGCTTCTCAAGTCGCTCCAAACTCCGGGACGGTACGTAGCGACAAGAATGTTCAAGTAGAGGCTTCACCATGTGGCAGTTCCTTTCTTTCAATCCTGATATAAGTAGTCCTCGTTGCAGACAGTTGCGCGGTGACGCCACGTATCTGCGGTGACGACATGAATTTGCTAACATCATGCGTGTTTACTGCAAATATGACGCATGAGTTGTTCAGGCGATTTTCCTTCAAATCCGTGTGAACGAAGTTAGGGATAGAGTCCACGATTAATGATGCACGGTCGGAGCAACCAATCTTTCTTTTTGAGCAACGATGACTGGGTAGCAAGTCGATGCAAACTATATTCATGCACACATCATACAATCGCATTTCAAATTTTAAAGAACGCACCTACTGTAAAATGCACATTTATATGAGCAGGCACTGTGCACATAAGAAAGTGCATGACGTTGGCAAATGCATGACGTCTGTGCGTGCATGACATCAGCGTGCAACAGTCTGCAGCGAGGACGGTCTCGCTTGTTGCGTGATGGATTTTGCAGTTCATCGACTTAGTGCTAGAAGGTGACTCCAAAAGTGTTTTAGGTTTATTTTAGTGTGGGTCACGATTACTTAAATTTCGTTAAAGAAGGGCATGGTTTCTTGAGGCACAGTCAATAGCTGTGTCCCAATCTAGGTTCATCACATTCAGGTGGCTATGTATTAGCATTTTTAACTTCATGCTTTGAAAGTAAAACTATGACGTTTTAAAATGCGAATATCACTGCTAGCATTGAATCCCTTGAATTAATGTCCTTAAATAAAAACAAACAAAAAAAATATTGTTTGCTATTTTATGTTGATTCTGCTGAAAAAAAAAACGTGTGAAGCATCTTTTTGGATATATGAGGCTGGTATTGATGAATCCCCTAAATTCGGGGAAAAAGTGACTGATGATTGACTAAAATACATGAATGTATTAACGGCAGGGTACACCATATCTTACATTTACATTTATGCATTTGGCAGAAGCTTTTATTCAAAGCGACTTACATTTGAATGAATGAACACATACTTCTCAGTTCTTGCTTTCCCTGGGATATATTAACTCTGCATTCGTGGTTTTAGTTGTTTAATCCTTTGTTTCAGTTCCAAGCTATCAGGGGTGGACTTTCATCAGTCCGCTTTAGAAGTTCCTGTCCAGTTCTCATCAGTCACCTTGACCACCTGGTTCTCACTGTTCGGGACCTCAACAAAACTACTAGCTTTTACTCCAAAGTTTTAGGGATGGAGGTTGTCACATTCAAGGTATAATAACACAAACAGTACTCAAGATGGCACCAAAGTACACATATTCTCACTTTTCTCATCCTACCCCAGGGCAACCGAAAAGCCTTGAGTTTTGGAGAACAAAAATTTAACCTTCATCAGGTTGGGAAAGAGTTTGAGCCTAAAGCCAAAACCCCAACACCCGGATCTGCAGACTTGTGCCTCATCACAAAAACCCCTCTGACAACTGTTGCTGCACATCTCAAGGTAATTGGCATTTCAAGTGTGCAATGTAACGCATTCACATGCTTTTAATTTGCAAAAAAAAAAAAAAAAAAAATCTAGAAAAATCAACACCAAAATATTAATCAAAACCAAATTGTTAAGAGTGATTTCAAGGTGTATAGGGCGAAAGAAGGTGACAACATCTGACCATTTTGTTTGTAATCTTAGTTTCAACTAGGAGGCACGTTTGCCCTTGTTATGTAGCTTGTCCAATAAATATAGTTTCTCATGATAGCCAAATGTTCTCTAAAATGTACTCTTTTTACCTTTATTTTGTAAGCAATTCCAAAATAAACAACTATTACTAATAAAAAAATATTTATTAAAATTCTATAGGAATTTATCTAATTTTAATTTCTCTGTAGAAGTTGCTCTGTTTAAGGAGTAACCTTGGCCACTCTGCCGGGCCATGAGAGAGAGACACACTTGTGTCCCGCTATAATCTGGAGAATTCCTCTGCTGCAGAAATGACGTTGAGTAACTGATGAACGACAGTGTGTCGCACACAGATTCTAGTGGGACAGCGTCATGGGAGATCACTTATGATATCTTTATGAGAGAATGCAAAAAAAAGCAAAATATTTTTTATCCCACACTTATTTTTTTCCCCTACCATCATGGCCGTTTAGATTCTCTGTAGATGGGAAACTATGATTTTGGCAGGTTTAAGGAAAATAGTGGAGTAAAGTTTCTGTGGAGTAAAATGTTCTCAAGTAAAAATAGGTTTTATACTATTTTTAAAGATGCAATTTCAGGGAAGCTCTACTAGATTGCGGTAATTTAAAAAACTGGTACTTTGGCCAGAAGAAACCCCTGAAGTGCAGTCTTATTAATTTGATTTTGTTTTCTACTGTAACATAAACAAATTCATAATGTTGTTTTTGCAGGATTGTGGAGTAAACATAGAGGAAGGTCCAGTTGACAGGACTGGTGCTGTGGGTCCCATCAGCTCCATCTATTTCCGTGACCCTGACGACAACTTGATTGAAGTTTCCAACTACTAGCGCTAGACAGCAGGAGGTGCTCTGCCTCGGTATATGGGTGTCCTCCTAAATATACATTTTGACTGTATTGTCCTTTTTACTGGGTATTTTAATTTTAATGAGATCCAAACATTTAGACAAAGCAAATTAATTTCTACAAATCCTGTACTACATTGTATTAAAACATTTTTATGTTGCTTACAGTTTATATTTTTTAAAGTGGTGTACTTCAGTCAAAATCTGGCAAATTTAAGAGATATTAGAATCTGTAATTTCCCACAATCGCAAACAATTTGTGCTCATTTAGGAGAAAATCATTTGGTACCTTCTCTTCAAAACATTGTATTGTGCAAAATGAGTTTTATATCCTAAGAAAATTATTTCTGTATAGTCTGAGATTATCTTTTTGTGAGTGGTTCAATCTTATTTCTCATTCCTGTAGTCTTTGTTGTTCAAATATTAACCAGTTAAACTTTATTTGAACAAATCTTTGATGTGACTCCGAAGGAACGAAATATGACTGAGAGGGTGAGCCCGCTCATCATTAATAACTCAGAAAACTGAAAAAAAACTCAGTAACTCATTCTGTCTCTGACTCATACTGGATTGGCTCATTAGTCAACATTAAAGAGATATTAACATTTTCTATAAATAAAAATATTTAAATGGCAGAGTATTAGTGTCTTACAAAACCACTTGTAAAATTGCAAACACTGTCACCATGAAAAAGACAAAAGAGATTAGTTTGATTGAGAGAATTGTTAATGCTCAAGGATATAGAAAAAGACACATGTATTTGTCAAAGCTGTTTCAAAATCACAGTGAGAAGAATAATCAAGAAGTTTAAAGAAACAAACACATTTAAGAACAAGATGAACCTAGGCAGAAAGTGAACGATTTCAAAATCGATAGAAAACTAGAGACAGAGGTTTCTAAAGACCCAAGAACAACTTGCCAAGACACTAGATAATGACTTATCAAAGTCCATAAATGATGACTTCAATTATGAAGAAGACTCACCTCTAAACCAGAACGACGTTTGCATATTAGATACTTTTCTTGGGGAAAAGTGATTCAGACCAGAAGAGAACTTTAGCTTTTTGGCTTTAAACATGTTGCCCATAGAAAGAACAGAAAGCCATTCAACACAATGAGTACAGTGAAACATGGTGGTGGGAGTCTAATGCTATGGAGATGTTTTTTCAGAATGTTTGATACTGGGAATCTTGAAGGAAACATGAACATGGCAGACAAAAAGAAAACTATCTATCCCAAGCCACAATTTGTGGCCTAGACTTGAATATAATAGAAAACCTATGGGGTACACTAAAGTTCAGAGTGAAACGAAAAGTTTTGTTTAATGATTGTAGGTCAGTAATTAAAACCTATGTCAAGCCCAACGGTGTTTCTTTTCCTCCTTGGACTAACAGTTGGTGCCTTTTCCGAATTTATCATTAACTTTTATCAATGTGTGTTCAGACTCTAGGGTCATTTATGAGCTCATTAATGTTTCTAAAAGAAGAAGGCTTTGAAGAAGGAAATCCCCTGCATGCCTTCTAATAAAAGTCTCTTCCTTTTCCTCTATTTCTTTTTTTACTGAAGCCTAAGTGTTTTGTCAGATAGGTAAATTATTTATTTATAAGTTATTTATTTTCTAATGCTTCTAAAGCAGTCTTTGTTTGCCAGTGATCTCCCCACTTTAAAAATAATGACACTATAGTAGAAAAACTACCTCATTACAGTTTTCTTTTCAACAACAAATAAATATATTTAAATGATTCAACAAACTCTGTTTAAAAAACTTGTGAGAGGTTTCGTTCAGCAGGTTTTAAAAGACGGAGACATCTGTTTGAGTTTGTGTGGGTCAAATACTTTAATTCTTATGAACACAAGGAAGTGTAGTGTTAGCAAAAAGATATATTGACAAAAACCGATCTGGAATTTCCCTAAACATACTTTTAAACATAAAAGCAGCTCTTTTGATGGATAGTTTACACAAAACAGGTTGATGATGGTGTAAGATTAGAACAATGAAACTCAAACAACAATGAAGGAGAACGAAAGAGGAAATAGGATCAGAATCACTGCAAGAGTCAAGATTGTATTGCAAATGGATCAAATGAAATGAAAAAGATGTGTGGATTACGTTAAGTGCCATTGGAAGTTATAATTTGATGGAAATTTTCATGCTTATACACTATTTGTTGCCAAAATTACATGTTCATTATATGATACACAAATTAAGACAATCCTAAAAATAGTTGACTTGGTGGACCCGGATGAAAGACCCCCATGGAAAACCAGGTTGCTGTGGGAAGTGGAGCTAGTGAGGCCAGCAGAGGGTGCTCACCCTGCAGTCCCTGTGCATCTTATTACAGATGCTGTTTAAAAAAAAAAGACCATTTCTCCCCACTGCGTCATGTGCGCTACAGCTATTTCTGCCCACTGCTCCAGATGTGTTTACTAGGGCTGGGTAATTTAACCTAAAATCAAAATCTCGATTAATTCAAGATTTTATCTCGATTATAGGGATGTCCCGAGCCGATCATAAAGATCGGTATCGGGGCCGATCGAGGCATTTTTTAACTGATCGGAATCGGCTCTATGTATCGGACCGATCGAATGTTTGCGTCAGCTACGTCACGCACGTGTCGCAAACTCGCATGTTAAACTCGCATGTTGTTTACTACTTGCAATACGGTGCTAAGATGTCTGCAGTGTGGAAGTATTTTAAGTTGGAAAGTGATTCTAGTCTGGTAGCTACATGCAACGTTTGCAATGCGAGCTGTTGTGTGCTGCCCCTTTAAGGACGTTGATGACGTGCTGAGAGCGTGCGTGAATCAGGAAGAAATATGAGAGACTCGCATGTTTGTGCTCGTGTTAAAAAAAAAGGTTCAAGCTCTACAAAAACCTTCATTTAATGCTTATTTATCCCCAGCGTGGTAAGCTAATGTTTAAAAAAGTATATTTTGTTTATTTAAAAGGGATTTCATAGATCGCTATTTGTTGTTTATATTAGCGCCTAAGCGCCTAAATAGCGTGTTTAAGTTTTGTGTGTTGTGATGATTTACATGTCTTTATCTAATAGGTTTGTGACATGTTGAAGTGTTCTTCGTAACTTAAAATGTGTAACATTTTCGTTGTTGAAGAAATAGAAATGTTTATTTACTGATTGTTATTTAATACCCCATGTAAAATATATTATTTTCTCTTTTTTTTTCTAGTTTGACGCGGTGGTACTAGCAAAGCAGCCTTTAATACTACCAACTTGATAAGGCATCTTAAAACGAAACACACGACAGAATATTGCGACTTCACTGAGCTGTAAAATTGAGATTTCATATTTGTGAGAAATAAAAAACTGTAAAGGAACAGGTTGCTTTCAGTTTTTTTTTTATTGATGCACTGCTGAGCTATTTGGTTGTCAAGAGTACACACTGGATTGATTTAATAACCTGCATGCACTTAAAGTGTGCAATTAGCACAAGGAAAAGACAAGTATCGGATCGGGACTCGGTATGGGTCGATACTTAAAATTAAATGACTCGGATCGGATCGGGGGCTCAAAAAACCTGATCGGGACATCCCTACTCGATTACAATTATTTCATTACAATTTTTGTAGTTCATAGTTTACTGAGAAGCGGGGTAACATGACTCCACCCGTGGTAGTGTTTCTAAAGGGAAAGTAATCAAAATAATTGACCTAGTGTTAACTGTGTGTGTGCATTTGGATGGGGTAAATGCAGAGCACAATTTCCTTTTTGGTGTCACATGATGAAAGAAGGAAACATTCATTCATTCATTTTCCAACCTGTTTATTCCTGTTTTGGGGTCACGATGATCTCCAGCGCACATTGGACGAGAGGCGGGGGTACACCTTGGACAGGTCACCAGTCCAACGCAGGGCAACACTCAACAGACACATTCACACCAGGAGTTTAGATTATTCAATTAACCTAATTGATTGTGGGAAACCGGAGTACCCGGAGGAAAACCATGCAAGCACGGGGAGAACATGTAAACTCCTTCCAGGAAGGTCAAATTTCCTGTATAATAAATTTAATATTAATTTGTTTCTTTACGGCCTAGTTTATATAAACTATTTAATTTGTTGTATTTAATCATTGATTTACTTTTTTACCTAATTCTAATTAACTAATTTCTTGTATTATTTCTTGTAACTATTCATTTAATAGTAATTTATTTCTGCAACCATTTTTATCTATTTCCTTCCTCTTTCTTCCTGCGCTTGTTTTCCTTCACTCAGCAGCTCTCTTACTTCTACTATTCTGCACCATTTATTGCTTCAACCATGAAGTTATTCTTTTCTACTCCCAGCTTTTCTTCATTTTCTTCCTGTATTTGTTTGTTTTTTATTTTCTTACTTTCTTTAGGTATTTCTTTAATTTACTTTTGTTTGTTGCTCTTTTTCTGCCCATTTGCTGACTTCAAATCCTCTGTAGGTCGCGCTGTGATTGCCCCCACAGTTGCAGCATTTTCTTTACATTTTCCATTCTCATGGCACATCTTCTACATCTAACCTTGTTTCTACAGATTGCTGCAATGTGTCCAAACCTCTGGCAGTTGTAAGACCTTTCTTTTGCCCAATTAAATTTTTTTACATTTCTTCCATTGTTACCATTAAAGGCACTCCTGGGATCACACCTCGGGCTAAATTCGTTTCTTTTAGAACAGAATATTTTATTTTATAATCTTTTGGAGATTGCTTACATGTTTCTGTTGTTTT